>JAJMKX010000382.1:0-12384 GCA_030569435.1 Metschnikowia koreensis | reverse complement strand
ATATACACCATCAATATTATTAGTAATATTATGATTAGGGGGTATAACAACTTTAGTAAGTGGTTTAATTGCGGTAGTATCTAATGATATTAAAAGAGTTATAGCATTATCTACAATGAGTCAATTGGCTCAATAAATCAAACTAAATGCGAAAAATTATATATTATTAACGTGATATAAATAATTCGCAGATATCTAAATATAGAAAATAAGTAAATAGATATCTCAGAGACTTTGCGTTTGATATTTATTATAATTATATTAAAATATATGATATGAATGCCCGGGCGAAGCCCGGGTATACCCCACCCCCCAGCAAAGCTGGGAGGGGTTTTAATAAATAAAGATATAGTCCATATAAACTACCATAGTAAAAAAAAAAATTAGAGTATATTTATAAACAAATTATAAAATATTATATTCTTATACGTGATGTCTTTAAATTTATTTTATTAGTTTTATATTATCTATTTATCTCTTTTAAAAAGATAATATGTAATACTATGCACCCGGAAGATAAGTTAAATATAATTTATGAGGGAGCTTTGCTCCCTTATAAACCCCCGGCTTCGCCGGGAATTTATTCCCTATAGGGTAATAGATTACCTGAATAATATTTACAGTATTATTTACCCTATAGGGATAAGTCATTCCCAGTATCTATAATATATAAAGATATAACCACTACTTATATGAAATAAATTCCCCCTGAGAGGGGATTTATAAACCATTAACTTTTTATAATGGTTGATTAAGTGGTTTTTTAAGTTCTGATGGTTCTATTTATTTTAATGAAAGTAGTGGACAAGTTTTTATTATCTCGCCCCCCCCCCCCTCCGATAGGGGGGGGTAGACAAGGATCACCGGGCCTATTTCCCCTCGACATCCCAACCTTCGGTTTGGATAATATCAGAATAGGTAGGGGTATATATTAGATATCCGGACCTATTCTTAATAACTATTAGTTTAAATTTGCAACTTGCTATGATGATGATAGCTATAGGTTCAAGTGCTTATGATTTAGCAATATATCACTTATATTGTCATGCTTTTTTCAAAGCTTTATTATTTATGGCAGCAGGATCTATTATACACTCTTTTATATCTGAAACTCAAGATATGCGTAAATTTGGAGGATTAATAAATTATTTACCATTTAATTATACATCTATGGTTATAGCTTCTCTATCTTTAATGGCTATACCAGGATTATCAGGTTATTATTCAAAAGATATAATAATTGAATCATTATATGGTACATATACATTAAGTGGATATATAATGTATTATATCGCTACAACATCAGCAACATTAACAGCAATATATTCTGTAAGAGTATTATATTTAACATTCTATAATAACCCACGTAGTAATAAGTATACATATTCACTTATGCATGAGAGTCTGTGAATGTCTATACCTATGGCTATATTAGCTATATATAGTATTTTCTTAGGTTATTATAGAGATAATGTTATATTCCATTTAAATATTGGATTACCACATACTAATAGTTTAATAGAAACTGAATTTACATTACCATTTATAATTAAATACTTACCACTTATTTTAGGTTTATCATTATCACTAGGTTTAGTATATATTTATGAATATCTATATAATAGTAAATTTATGACATCTAAATCACATGTTTATAACTATTTAAACCAACGTATTTATTATGATCAATTATTAAATAATATAATAATAAGAAATACATTAAAATTTGGTGGATTATTAAATATTTACATGGATAATGGTTTATTTAGAATATTAGGTAGTACTGGTATAGGTCGTTTATTATTAAATATACCTTATTTATTAATGGTAAATATAATAATAATAGCTATACTTAATTTAATATAATTCCCGGCTAAGCCGGGGATATCCGCCCTGACCTTTAACAAGGTTATCCCCAACCTCCGGTAGGGGATGCGGGCGGCCATTCCCGGGCCTTGCCCAGGATACCCGCCCTTCGGGCGGGCATGAGGAAAAAAACACCCCTCCCCCCCTTATACTCCGTCTTAGTTAAGTTTGTGGGCGGTGCATAGCACCGGCTATAAGAGGACTTTGTCCCCCCATTTTTACCTTTAGGAGAGGAAACTATTCATATATGACTGCCCATCTTTATCTATTATATATGTTCCAAACTTTATTTAACTTCAACTTATTACATATATCTTTCCTTATTCCCTGACCTTGCCCGGAGATACCCGCCCGCATCCCCTACCGGAGGTTGGGGATAACCTTGTTAAAGGTCAGGGCGGGCATTAAAATTACATTTTAATATATTGATATATACACTATATAATAAGGAATATGGTATATTCGACTCAAAAGACACCCAAAAGTAGTAACCAAACCCGGCGAAGCCGGCAATATCCGCCGCTTAGCGGTAGATGAGAACCCCACAAAGGGAGGGGGGGGGTTGATTTAAAAGAGAGATATATATAATATAGGTAAGTAAATTCCCCCGGTATAGCCGGGGGGATTCACTCCCCTGCGGGGAGTAAATTGATTAAAAGGTATTTATACCTATATTTATAGGTAAGTAAATTGATTAAAAGGTATTTCTAGTTTATAAAAGGAATTAAATAATTTATGACTTATATAACTCGTTGGTTATATAGTACATCACATAAAGATATAGCCATATTATATTTAGGATATGGTTTAATATCTTCTATGGTTGCTACTGCAATGTCTGTAATTATAAGAATGGAATTATCGGGTCCTAACCCACAATATTTACAAGGAAATAACCAAGTATATAATGTTATGGTAACAGGTCATGCAATAGGAATGATATTTTTATTTGTAATGCCAGTATTAATTGGTGCATTTGGAAATTATTTCTTACCAATTATGATTGGTGCCGTTGACATGGCTTTTGCTAGATTAAACAACATTAGTTTTTGATGTTTACCACCTGCATTAATATGTATAATAGCATCATTACTAGTTGAGAATGGAGCAGGAACGGGATGAACTGTTAAATATAAGCAGTTAATTATTTACCTTTTAATGCGTGAAAGACCTCTTTACGTTATAAAATACTCATTCTTTAAATTTATAAGTTTAGTAATAAGTTTTATAATATCCTCAACGGGGATAATTATCATTTGATTTAGATCGATAATTAGAGGTTTACATGCCTGTATATTGAATATAATAATAAATATACATCAGAGACTAAATAAGGTAATATATAAATTATTAAACCGTACCCATAAGGGTACAGTTAAGACTCCCAGTACTTTACATCGGGGGCTAAATAATAGCTTAATAAATGTTCTATTGGCTATGCTAATTAGGATAAATTATATTTCAAATAAAATATATCTATATTATAGATATAATAATAAATATCCTCCCGCTTCGCGGGAGAGAAATTTATCTACGGAGATATGTACCGTGAATAAATATGAAGAAAATACAATAAACCCAAAGGGAATAATCAATCAACCCCCATTACGTGGTAGTGAAAGATTCCCGAATTATGGGGTGAATCTATCAAAATATGGGTCTAATTTAAATAAAAGCCCGTCTGAAGGAACTCAATACCCGGGCGACGCCCGGGTATTGAGTTCGGAATCTTTTTTATTACCGGTGCATAGTACCGGTGATAAAAGCATACCTAACGGGGGTATATTAAAAAAAAGTTCTATAGAATTTAAAGAATGATTAGTTGGGTTTACAGATGGGGATGGTACTTTTAATATATATATAAGAAAAAATAATACTATATTATTTACTTATAAATTATCTCAAAGTATTTATAATGAAAAATTATTATATAAAATAAAAGATAAATTAGGTGTAGGAAAAATTACTAAAGATAAAACAAGTGTAAGTTTTAAAATAAATAAAAAAGACCATCTTATCAATATTATTTTACCTATATTTAATGAATATCCATTATTAACATCTAAATATTTTAATTATTTAAAATTTAAAGAAGCTTTAGATATATATGATGATAAAAATTTATCATTAAATGAAAAAGTAAAAATTATTAAAATAATTAAAGATAAAAAAATGCCCATTAATTATTTATCCCCAATATGAGATAATTTTAAAATAGATAATATGAGGGATGATATGTTCTCCTTATACCATGAAGCTTCATTACCTAATATACCCAGGGAAAACCTGGGTAATATTACTTCCACAATGGGTAATATCACCGATAATGTACCATATAAGGGTAATATTAAATCCATTGCGGATACTAAAAATATCATGTCAAAAAGTTGATTGACTGGTTTTATAGAGGCTGAAGGGAGTTTTTATTTAGTAAATAAATCTCCACAACGTATAGTTCATGGGTTTGGAATATCACAAAAATTAGACCCTATTATATTACATGCTATTAAATATATTTTACATATACCTTCTAGCGTAAAATTTAGAGCACCTAAAAATAGCAATAGTTATTTTTATATTTTAGATAATACTAATAGTAAATCAACTGAATATATAATAAATTATTTTACTACAAAGAATAATAAAATTATTTTTTTAGGTGCTAAAAATTGAGAATTTTCTGTTTGAAAAAGATCATATTTTAAATTTAAAGGGAATTTTAATAGTTTATTAAAAATTAAAAATTTAATAAATAAAATAAGAAATAAACATAAAAATAAATAATTAACCCGCCCGGTTAGCCGGGCGGGTTTGATCACCCCTTTTGGGTATATTACCCCCCCCCACATTCCAAACCTTCGGTTGGGGAAAAAATCGAGAGAGGTCAGGGGGGGGAGGGGTATTTATTCTAAAAATGAAATATAATTATATCCTTTAAAAGGAGCTAATTTAGATTAGTCGGTGCTTTGCTCTGGCTATAAGAGGATTTAGTCCTCAAATTTATATATAAGATATAGTCCGAACAATATAGTAATATATTGAAATAATAAAATATATGTTAATCATAAAAATAGTTAATTAGTTTGTTTGTTAAACTTAATGATAACATTTCTTTAAGAAAGTTTTATTATAAACAGAATTGTTACCCTCCTCTATCTTCAATTAATGCACATTCCGGTCCGTCAGTAGATTTAGCAATATTTGCCTTACATTTAACAAGTATATCAAGTTTATTAGGTGCTATTAATTTCATTGTTACATTTATTAACATGAGAACAATAGGATTACACATGATAAATGCTCCTTTATTTGTATGAGCTATATTCTTTACTGCAATATTATTATTATTATCGTTACCTGTATTAACAGCTGGAGTTACATTATTATTAATGGACCGTAACTTCAATACTGGTTTCTACGAAGTAGCAGCTGGAGGAGACCCTGTCCTTTACCAGCACTTGTTTTGATTCTTCGGTCAAAGATGGCCGCTACAAACTATATGCGAGAACTTTACAATATATCTTCCTATAAAAAAAGATATATCCCCGGTTTTGCCGGGAGTATATTTTCTAATAGAAATTTTATATAGTCTTTATAGTACTTTAGCAATAAGTCGTATATTTAACGCCTCTAGAGTAAAAATCTATCCCTCCAGAGGGGGTATCACCAATAAGAATATCAGTGTCGGTGATCAAAGATGTAATAATTCGCAGGTAACAAAATTGCATAGCACAAAAGTAGGAACCTCAGAGACTATACGTTTGTTAAACACTAATACCGATAAGGAATCAACTGAATATTCAACTAGTTCTTTAGATATATCAATAGTAAGGTTAGATTCCTATAGTATAGCTACAGGGACTAATAAGAAAATAGATATAAGGGAGCGTAGCTCCCTTATATCCACCCCTGATCTCCAAAAGAAGTCGGGAGTTGATATTAAAATAATACAGTGATTAAGTGGGTTAATAGATGGTGATGGTTGTTTTTTAGTTTCAAAAGCGGGATATGCTTCATTAGAAATAACTTTAGATATAAGAGATGAAAAAGCTTTAAGATTTATACAAAATATTTATGGAGGTTCTGTTAAACTTAGAACTAAAAATACTTCTATAAGGTATAGATTACATAATAAAATAGGTTTAACTACATTGATTAAGGATGTTAATGGAGAAATTAGAAATCCTATAAGATTAATACAATTAACTAAAATATGTAACCTATATAATATAATTGTTAAACAACCTAAACCATTAACTAAGGATAATGCTTGATTATCTGGTTTTTTTGATGCTGATGGAACAATAACTATTAATGGTACAAATAATCAATTAGCTATTTCTGCAAGTCAAAAAAATCCAGAATTACTTTATGATATAGTAAAACTATTTAATGGAAATGTTTATTTAGATGATGCTAAATATAAATCCTATAAATGATATGTTTCTAGTAAGAAAGATATATTAGAATTAGTAGATTATTTTAAAATTAACCCATCAAGAACATTAAAAAATAATAGAATTCACTTAATTTCTCAGTATTATTATTTAAAAGATATGAAAGCTTATAAAGTTGATACTAATACTTTACTTTATCGTAGCTGAAAGAATTTTTTTTTTAAATTTAGAAATTATGAAGATGTTTAAAGATATAGTCCATTTTACTCAAAAGCATCCAGAGGTTTTTGTAAGCCTCTTAACATCGCTATATATTGGTATAACTTTTATAAGTTTAGAATACTTCAGCTTAAATGCCATAGTAACAATGTCTAAACAATGAAGTAAATCAGTAGGTAACTTACAAGATACCTCAGAGACTATATGCGATGAGATTAATCTATTATATGATGAAAATATTAAACCAATACCTTTACATATACCTTCGAGATTAAAACCAATTAATGATGAATCATTTGGTCATTATTTGGCAGGTCTAATTGATGGTGATGGTCATTTTAGTAAGATACAGCAATTAGTTATAGTTTTTAATATAAAAGATACTTTTTTAGCTTATTTTATAAAAAAAACATTGGGCTATGGACAAGTAAAGAAAGTAAAAAATAAAAATGCTTGTATATTCATCATCAGTGGTAAAGAAGGTATTGAAAAAGTTATTAATTTAATAAATAACAAGTTAAGAACTAATAATAGATATAATCAAGTTATTGATAATATACTAAGTCATAAAAAATTTTATTCATTAAATCAGTCAATTAAGTTCAATAAAAATAGTACTAATGATTTCGATAATTATTGGTTAGCTGGTTTCTCAGACGCAGATGCTAGTTTCCAAATAAAAATGTTAAGTCGTACTAATAGAAAGAATATGGAAATTAGATTAAATTTTCAAATTGATCAAAAATATAATGCTATATTATTAGATATAAAGAATTTTATAGGTGGAAATATAGGGTATCGTAAAAGTCAAGACACTTATTACTACGGTTCAACTAGCTTTGGATCCGCTAAAAACGTTGTAAGTTATTTTGATGCTTATCCACTTTTATCTAGTAAGCATTTAGATTATATAAAATGAAGAAAAGTTTATATTATGATCCAAAATAAAGATCATTTAAATTCGAAAGGTATTGAGTTAATAAATAAATTAAAATATTTAAAATCATAATAGATAATCTAAAATATAGTCCAAACAAGAATGTTAAATTCTTGAGTAATATGTCATATAGATCTTATTGACTATATGGATATTCAATAAAAAGTTACATTATAATTATACCTGGATTTGGAGTTATTTCTCATATTGTTTCAACATATAGTAAAAAACCTATTTTTGGAGAAATAGGTATGCTATATGCTATGGGATCAATTGGTTTATTAGGTTTCCTAGTATGATCACATCACATGTATATAGTAGGTCTAGATATTGATTCTAGAGCTTACTTTACATCCGCAACAATGGTAATCGCCGTACCAACAGGTATTAAAATATTCAGTTGAATAGCTACTGTCTACGGAGGAGAAGTTAGATTAGCTGTACCTATGTTATTTGCCTTAGGATTCTTATTCCTATTTACTATTGGAGGGTTATAACAGTTAGCTCTCTATTAAAAGACCACTTTATATTGAAAACATTTAATAATTCAGTTTACACCGGTTTAATTCCCGGGTCTTGCAGGGGGATACCCACCCGCATCCCCTACCGGAGGTTGGGGATAACCTTGTTAAAGGTCAGGGCGGATATCCCCAGGGATAATATATTCCCGGCGAAGCCGGGGATATATAAGGGAGCAAAGCTCCCTCATATATTAATATATGTTCCAAAATGGTTATGACCACCCTCATTGCAGGTTGATGTATATTAAATTAATATACGTCTTATCCGACGTATCCATGTATTACTTTAGGGCAAATATAAGTAATAACAATGTTATTATTTACCTACTTGATATGTCATACATATCTAGTATATATTTGGGTTAAAACTTATTATTAGAATAATCAATAGGTTATTTAAAGTATATTTCCCTCTCTGTCATTGGCTAGTGGGGAAGACAAGTATGCTCGTGTTTTGCATAGGGTATACCTATTATGTGAAAACTTTAAAAATCCTTAGAGACTATACGTGGTCTTCATAATATACTGGATAAGCCTTAAGGTTTTATGTATTTATTATGAAAAGATATAGTCCAATATATGTTCAATCTAGATATAAAAATATAAGTTTATATAAATCAAATAAACCTCTTAAATTTTATACTAAAAGGTTATACACTCCTAATTTTACTCGTTCTTATTCTACATCGAAATCATCTCAAAGCATAAATTTATATAACCAAATAAATCCTTTATTAGTTTATAATAATTTCTATAAGGATAGACTAAAAATATATAAAGATTTAAAATATAAATCAGGTATTTATTGTTTAATAAATAAATCTAATGGTCATACTTATATAGGAAGTTCTATTAATTTAGCTGCCAGAATGAGAAATTATTTAAATAATTCTTATTTAATTAGTAAAAAGAATAGTAATATGCCGATATCTAAAGCTTTATTAAATTATAATAATGATTTTTCATTATGAATTATTGAATTTGTACCTGAAGAATATGAATTACGTATTAGAGAAACTTATTATATCTCGTTAATCGATCCTTATTATAATGTTTTAAAAAAAGGTAATACTTCTATAGGTTATAAACATTCAGATGAAACAAAATTATTATTATCTAATTTAGCTACAAATAAAAAGCATAATGAAGTAACTAAAAAATTAATATCTGATGCTTTAAAAGGTGAAAATAATCATTTTTATAATAAAAATCACTCAAATAAAAGTATAATTAAAATAATAAAGAGTAAATCTAAAGATCCTCTTTATATTTATGATTCTGATAAAATTTTATTAGTTATATTCCCTTCTGTTACAACTTTATCAAAACTAATTAAAACTAATTATTCTACTATTGTTAAATTTACTAAAGATCAATCTTTATTTAGAGGTGGTTGATATTTTAGTTATATACCTTATGATAAAAATGAAATACCTTTTATTAATGATTGAAGTAATAAGGATTCTAAAGATTTAATAATAGAGATAAATAATAATCATCATATTAAAAAGGCATTATTTGTTTATGATATTAATTATAATTTATTATTTAAATTTGATGGTGTTATGGATGCTAAAGATAAGTTAAAAATTAGTCACGATACGATAAAAAAGTATGCTTTAAGTAAAAAAATTTATAAAGATTTTATTTTTAGTTATAGTAAACTTTAGATTCCCCCCCGTCATCCCCTACCGGAGGTTGGGGATAACCTTGAAAAAGGTCATCCCCAACTGGAAGTTGGGGATAACCCCCGGTAGGGGGGGGGATCCACCCCCCGCGACGCGGGGGGTAGATTATTATTTTTTTTTATATCTCCTGTCAATGCCTGGTAATTCCAAGCAATGTGACTGTCGGGACAAAGAGGGGGGGATTCGCCCCCCTCTCTTTAGTAGTAGAATAATATTATGTAACAGGTGTAATGTTGTCTAACGCTTCTATAGATGTCGCATTCCATGACACTTATTACGTGGTAGGTCATTTCCATTACGTATTATCTATGGGAGCATTATTTAGTTTAGTAGGTGGTTATTACTACTGAGGTCCTTCAATGTTTGGTTTAAACTATAACAAAGTTTGAGCCGAAATACATTTCTGATTATTATTCATATCAGTAAATGTTATATTCTTACCAATGCACTTCCTTGGTTTAAACGGAATGCCACGTCGTATACCACACTACCCTGATGCATTTGTTGGTTGAAACTATATCAGTAGTATAGGTTCAGCTATATCAATTATATCAGTTATCGTTGGATTAAAAAGTGTACAAATCCAATTAGATAATGGATTAAATGAGGAAGCTGAAATACAAGTAACACCAGATTTCTTAGAATCTAATAAAATGAGAGAAACAAGAGACTCTGATTTAGAATTAATTCTAGCAAGACCTGCAGAATATCACACATTCAGTGAATTACCTGTATTAGTTACACCTAAAGTTTAAAATACCTAACTTTATAACATTACCAGTTATAATAACCCCCGCTTCGCGGGGGGGATAGCCCGGCTATGCCGGGCCATAACTGGATTATAATTATGATAATATGTAGGCATAATACCTTGATTACAGATATGTGGATGAATAGGACCGATATACTAAATACTCTTGATCTATTCGTCCAACTATTATCCATTTGGGTAAAATATCTGTTATGCGGTTATTATAGTCATTTAATATAATATCTATTCAATTATGAATAATACATTCCTTCAGTTAAATGGTATCCTTAGTTAGTGCATTTATAATAGGTTGATTACCTTATATAAATATTTACCGGCGCTGCCGGTGAATATACGGAGGGCTTCGCTCTCCTCATATTTACCGGACATTATTTTATCCCCCATATGGGATCGCTACCCATGAAATGCCTGGGCTTATATCTTTTAGTAATGTATTAGGTAAGCTTTATATACCTCTCACTACGTCGGGGGAGGATATATGGGGGAGCTTTGCTTACATATACCCCCCCCCTGTTAGGATATATAACAGACTTAGCAGGGAGTATATTATCCTCAGGAGGGTTATGCTTCCTGGCGAAACGCACTAGTAATTAATAATCGATAATTTAGTCCCCCCGAAGGGGGGCTTAATCATATCCCCCCGCCGCTAAGCGGCGGGGGTAGATAATTTAGGTAAATATACTGAGTATAGAGTATAATAAACTCCTATTCATTAAAACATTTTAAGATAACCTATAATCTGCGTCGGGAAGGGGTAGATATATACCTATGTATTGATATTTTATACCCTTTTTATTATTTATATATAGGTAAGATCAAAAATTTTCACATTAGAAGCTCCAACTGTTTTTTTTAGCAGTTAGATGACTTATAATAATCTTATATGTAAATACACATCCTATTTTGCCAGGATGATTAAAATTTTTACTATGGCTTATAGAAAAACAAATCCATATTTATCATTAGTTAATAGTTATTTAATAGATAGCCCACAACCATCTTCTATTAATTACTGATATAATTTAGGTTCATTATTAGGTTTATGCTTAGTTATACAAATAGCTTCAGGTATTTTCCTTGCAATGCATTACTCAAGTAATATAGAATTAGCATTCAATTCTGTAGAGCACATCATGAGAGATGTTAATGCTGGATGATTAATTAGATATATTCATGCCAACGGAGCATCTTTTTTCTTTGTATGTTTATACTTACATATTGCTAAAGCATTATATTATGGTAGTTACAAAGCACCTCGTACATTAGTATGAACAATTGGAGTAATAATATTTATATTAACAATAGCAACAGCCTTCATGGGTTATACTAAAAATAGCCCAAAATCTATATATAATAATAAAAATACCCAAGAAGGGGATTTTTATCCCCAGCAAGCTGGGAATAAAAATTATTCTAATTCTTTCATGATTATAAATAATATCCAACGTAAAGGAGTTTATAATCGTTTACTAAATAAAAATAATATATATAAAGCTAGTATACTAAATCAAAAAAGGGATATAAGTTATTATGTTAATCCTAAACAAGACAATACTAAACCAGAAGATATATTTAATAAATTAGGTATTAAAGTTAAAGATTATTGAATTAATCTTCATGATAATAATTTACGTTCAAAAATGATAAAACATTTAAAAAACAAAGGTGGTATTTATATAATAATAAATAAAATATCACATAATTATTATATAGGTTCAGCAGATATAAACAATATTTATAGAAGATTTTCTAATCATATGTTAAATTTTCATGGTAGTAAATTAGTTAAAAAAGCAGTCTTAAAAGATGGTTTAAATAATTTTATATTTGCTATATTAGAATATTATCCTAATAATGATAATAATTTAACTACAGAACCATTACAGAATAGAAAATATTTATATGAATTAGAAACTATGTATTTAACATCATTAATGCCTAAATATAATATATTAACAGAAGCAGGTACTAGTATAGGATATAA
>JAJMKX010000381.1:0-12497 GCA_030569435.1 Metschnikowia koreensis | reverse complement strand
GCAAGGCTGTGATCACTACGGACGTTACAGTTACAGGATATACCACTTATTGCCCTGAATCTACTGTTCTCACTATAACTACATGTTCCAACCACAGGTGCGCCCCTGAAGTGATCACTGCAAGTTCTGCTACCACGATCATCATCACTGGAGAGTGCGTTATTCCAACAACTATTACCAGCGGCGTTATTCCAACGACTCAAGTGACCCATACCAGCAAGGCTGTGATCACTACGGACGTTACAGTTACAGGATATACCACTTATTGCCCTGAATCTACTGTTGTTACCATAACTACATGTTCTGACCACAGATGCGCCCCTCACGTGATCACTGCAACTTCTGCAACCACCATTACTGTGACCGGCGAGTGCGTTGTTCCAACAACTATTACCAGTACCATTATTCCAACCACTCGCTTGACCGACACCAACAATGTCGTTGTCACCACTGATGTTACTGTGACCGGATACACGACTTTCTGCCCTGAATCTACTATTGTTACTGTCACCACGTGCTCTAATCACAGGTGTGCCCCTGATGTGATCACTGCCACTGCTGCAACCACCATTACGGTGACCGGCGAATGCGTGATTCCAACCACAATCACTAGTAATAATGTTCCTACCACTCACATCAGCAACACGGCAACCGTGGTGACGACTGATGTCACTGTTACTGGATTCACCACCTTCTGCCCTGCCTCTACTGTTGTCACAATAACTACCTGCAGTAACAACAGATGTGCCCCAACCACTGTGAGTGTGGCGGAGGCCACCACCTTGACTGTCACGGGTGAATGTGTGGTTCCTACAACCATCACAACCACTCCATCCATTTCTACATACTTCAGCTCCGCTGCTGTTTCCTCGGTGCACTCCACCGCCGCTTCTGTGACTGTCTCGCAGGGTGGTGCCGGAAAAGCCGCTGTGGGTGCTGTTGGCTTTGTTGCAGGTGTCTTTGCTTTGTTGATCTGAGTGCACCAGGCGTTTTCGCATAGAAAATTTTCGTTAATAGTTTCGAGAGATGCCTTATCGGTGTTTCGAATTTTTTTTAGAAAAATATAACTGCTTTAAAGTACTACAAACTGTCGCAATATGTTACCATTTATTCTTTGCTAAGCGGATACACCAGTTCCTTTTAATATCGCTTGTGGGAGCGAAAAAGATTCAAGCTTTCGTCGAAAATTGATTTTCATACATCTCGAGAATGGAGCTAGTTCCTCAATTAATTCCCTAGGGCACTATCTGAAACAGCCCATATTTATTTTGTTTCCTCGGTTAGGTTGTGAGTTGCACATCAGCCACATACGTTCATCTTATCTGAAAAATATCTTGACATTAGCTTCCTTTGACACATGAAACACGTATTCCTTCTCAATCACACTTAAATTATCTGAAGGCAATGACCCCTTTGATACAGTAAGACAGCCTGTGATATCCTTTGCCTTACCGGTCGCAAGTGGCAGAATGTTCACATTCAATGACGACTTATGGTGCAACTTCACAAAAAAATCGGTGATTCTAAAGACCGGGTCTGCGGGTATCGTCGATGTAAAATCAATCAGTGCATCGTCAGTATTAGAAGCCACAATCAAAACATTACAATTTTGATTGACTTTTTGTAAATGATGGATCAAGTCATTGCTTGAAAGATTGGTTGCAGCTAGAAGCACTTCTGGGGCGTGTATAATGACAGCCTTGCTTTTATGAGACTTGGATTGAATCTGTCTAATTATATTGGAAAAAAGGTCACTAATTTGTGCCTTTGCGTCTCCTGGGGTAGTGATTTTCTTGGAGAAAAGGTCACTGAAACAATCCACGAAGCAAAAGTCGTCTGCGGCTTCTAAGTCCAAACCCTGTTTTCGGCAACTTCGGTACACAAAATCTTTTGTATGAAGAAAAGATACATATGTAACATGTGCTCTTGCTTTAGGAGTCTGTGCCAAGTCTCTGTTGACCAGATTGGCTGTTCCTATTAAACAAGTCTCCACCAAAGAATTGATGAGCCAAGTGGGTTGTGTACTCTCTGCGTGAGTGATCACATTTAAGAAGTGGCTGTCGGGCCCAAGAATTCTATCTGATAGAAGGCTGCTATCATCGAAAAACACGAGATCTTGTTGTTGTGTGGACATGTTTTTTTTTTTTTTCTTTTTGACTTGGAAGAAACTCAGCATTGATCGGAAATGATTCACTTCGCGATGCGAAATGGTGCGCGGGGCTCAAAGTGATTAGAATTCCGGCCCGAGGTCAGGGAGTGTAGCAGGAAAAAATACCAATCCCCCAATTAATCTGACGTGGGATACCGAATGAGGACATTCGAAGGACCTAAATTGATTGATAAGATAATTAATAATCAGCTAGGTATTGTTGGCTTTCCTGTAAGGTGGGCTTTAATATCTTTTTTCTTTCTTTTTTTTTTTTTTGCACGTCATGACATGTGGTCTATTACGGTGCGGATGAGAAATCACTCAAACGATGAATAGTCACATACTGGGTCAAGGAAAACGATTCTCAACCCCAAAATTTTCCCTCAAGGGAACGTGTTTTTTATTATTATTATTATTATTATTATTATTATTATTATTATTTGTTCTTCATTTCATGACAAGTTTCAACTTTTCTAGCTTTAACTGAAATGTGCCAAGTGTTTCGAGCCCCTTTTCTGAACGTATTCGATGTATGCTGCGCCGCGATAGGGAAATGATAACTCCCAGATCTTAGCGGATATTCGAAAAGATCACTTGAATCTAAATCGTTTAACTCTTTCTGCTTTTTTCGTATACCTTGTCACGGAAAAGAAGTTACATTCCTCTTTCATGCAGTGCAAGCGGTTTAGCCGTGCTCATCAATTAGGGCAAAGAACGCGAGGATTCGCGCCTTGAAGCTCTTATCTACGAACCCGCCCAGAAATTTGCTTATCAGCAATTCGTGATAAAGATATGAAGAAATTCTGATGATTTATATTAATGACGTACTTAATTAAAGTAATTTGAGGCGTATATATTTATGTATATACTTTCCTATCCCTGAACTTACACATAGCTTGTCGCTTGCTTTTCTCCACCAGCCCAGATTATCACTCTTAAGCCCAAATTAGATGACTAGCATTGACAGAATGACCACCAATGCTCTTCTTAGTGTGCGTGAATCATCCACGCTAGAAGATCAAACGCTGTCTTTTGTGGCGGCAGATATGGTTTATATTTTGTTTTGCTCTTTTGGTGTGTTTTTGATCACTCCTGCTATCGGCTTGTTTTATGGAGGCACCATCAGGCGCAAAAACATTGTGCAAATTCTTTTCCAATCCTACTTAACCACATCCGTGATTGTCATAGTATGGTATCTCATTGGTTACTCACTTGCTGTTTCACCAACATCCACGTCAAAATTGTTGGGTAATTTTAACAACGCAGCGTTATACAACGAACAAGCCAAGCCATTGATGGAGGGCGGGAACCTCCCCTCAGTGGTTAATTTTTGTTTCAATGTCTTCTTCCCCGTTGCAACTATCCAAATTTTTGTTGGATCAATAGGTGAAAGGGGCCGTTTCTTACCTTCAATGGTAGTGGGTATTATCTGGACAATTGTCTGCTATTGTCCCTTCGCATACTGGGTCTGGGCTCCAGAAGGGTGGTTATATAACCTTGGTGCTTTGGACTTTGCCGGAGGAGGACCTGTCCATATTGCTTCCGGAATCGCTTCCCTCTGTTACTCTTGGTTTTTGGGCCCCAGAGGACAACCTGGGAAAAGAACCGGGAAAATTTACGAGTCCAAAGGACATTCTACAGTGACTACTTTCATCGGCGTCACGCTTATTTGGGCAGCCTGGTTTTGTTTCAATTCAGGGACATTGCTCTCGGTCAATGCAAGAACCGGGTACATTTTCTTGAACACTATTTTAGCTTCGTCATTTGCATGTGTCGCGTATACTGCAACCGACAAAATATTGACCGGAAAATACTCCATGAAAGCAGCATGCGAGGGTACAATTGTAGGTTTAGTCAACATCACGCCATCTTGTGGTTTTTACTGGCCTTGGGCTGCTGCTGTCACATCCATAATCAATGCGGTCTTATGCCGTTTACTCATTGGTTTCAACAGATGGGTGGGAATTGACGATTATAGTGTGTCCGGTGTCGTGCATGGCTTTGGAGGCATCATCGCTGATACTTTGACTGGAATTTTTGCCACAAAAACCGTTGCGGGTTACGACGGGCTTACAGCCATTAGCGGAGGTTGGATTGATGGCAATTTTAAGCAGATTGGGTTTCAAATAGCAGCATGGGCCTCTATTGTAGCGTGGACTTTTGTGTTCACGATGATCATTCTATTTGCTGTTGATAAAATCCCTGGATTACACTTGAGAGCAACATCTGAAGCGGAAGAAATGGGAATGGATCTCTTTGAAATGGCAGAAACCTTGGACGAATTCGGAAACGATTATGAGGTTTTTTTCCGCGAAAATGCTTCAAAATTGAGAGCGATTCTTAACCATTACGAAGATAATGTAGAAATTTTTGACGGACAATCTGTCAGCCAAGGTTCTATTAACCAGGTGCACCTTGTTAATAGAGAGAAAGTTTAAGTAGTGCAGTCAAAAAAAAGTCAAAAAAAAAAAAAAAAAAAAAAAAAAAAAAAAAAAAAAAAAAAAAAAAAAAAAAAAAAAAAAAAAAAAAAAAAAAAAAAAAAAAAAAAAAAAAAAAAAAAAAAAAAAAGATTGAATGGTGTTTGACGGCTAGACTTGTAGACAAGAAGCAGCACTTGTGAAAAAATTTGTAGAAACGGTCCCTCGGATCTCGCCGCGGAAGAGGGTTCACCTGCATTTGAAAACGCATCTCCATCGCGGACACGGCAAATGTCAGCGGATGTGCAGTATATCGTACGGCTTCACCGAAAGCCTTATCAGCAGAACGGCAGGAAAACTTTCGGGCTTGAACCTGGGCTGGCAGATGAGATTTTCCATCTTGTTCACTTCTTCTTAGCGAGTTGGATATCCGTGAAAAAAAAAAAACTGTTCATTTTTGTCTTTTTATCTTCCGACAGCTGCTGATTAACATAATCTGTCATTTTCATCATGTCGCTGGTAGAAGAAAAGAAAAACAGTTTCGATGAGGCTGACTTGTTCTCTCCCCACGATGAGAGAGAAGCTCATGAAATCGAACAGGAAAGACGCTTGGAAGAAGGAACAAATTTCATCAACAAAATCGGGTTGAGAATAAATGCTGAAATCCGTGGTGTCGAAAGAGTCCCCGAGGACAAGAGAACTGACAAAAACTGGACCTCCCCTCTCACTATGTTCCTTTCACCCAACTTGGCCATTGCTGCTCTAAGCACGGGTATGTTAGGGCCAACCTATTATTCCCTTGATTTCAAAACATGTATTGTATGTGGTGTTTTAGTCCCAATCATTAGTGCTATACCGGTCGGATTGTATGCTGTATTTGGTGCCAAATTTGGTCTCCGTCAACAAATCCTTTCTCGTTACTTTACAGGAAATATCATGGGAAGAATATTTGCATTTTTTAACGTCATTTCGTGCATTGGCTGGAACGCCATTAATGTTCTTCCCGCAGTGCAAATGTTGGTATCCTTAGGACGCTTACCTCCTTGGGCTGGCTGCTTGATTTTTGTTGTCATCACATGTATCATGGCGTTCTTTGGTTATAAGGTCATTCATATTTATGAGAGATGGAGTTGGATTCCCAATTTGATCGTTTACCTCATCATGATTGCTCGGATGGTCAAAGCAAAGAAATTTGTTTGGGAGGCTCACGATGGTTCCAAGGTTGAGGCTGGAAATGTCTTGAGTTACATCACTACTGTTTTTGGGTTTGTTGCAGGTTGGTCTCCTTCAGCTGCGGACTACTTTGTTTACATGCCTAGTAACACAGCTCCGTGGAAAATTTGCTCGGCAATGGTGGTAGGAATGAGCATCCCTTGTATGTTCACATTGATTCTTGGTTCTTCCTTTGCCATGGGTACTAAATCTGATGCTTCATGGAACGATGCATTTAATGAAAATTCCGTTGGCGGTCTTGTGAATAAGATCTTGGTGGAAGACAGCTTGCACGGATTTGGTGAGTTTTGTGTTGTAATTTTGGCATTGTCCGCTATTGCGAATAACCTTCCCGGATCTTACTCCTTGGCATTATCGATGCAAGCCATTTGGTCAAAATTAGCCAGATTCCCAAGATTGGGTTGGTGTGTGATTGGTAACTTTGTGTCTTTGGCGTTCTCTATTCCAGCGTATTATGTCTTTGAAGCTGCAATGACCAATTTCTTGAGTATCATCGGTTACAATGTGTCCATCTATATCGGTATCAGTCTTGCAGAGCACTGTATTTTTAGAAAAGGTTTCAAGGGCTACGATGTTACTAATTTCAACGATGTCTCAACTTTGCCCATCGGTGTCGCGGGAATAGTTGGCTTTTTATTTGGTGTGATGTCCACTGTTCTCTCGATGAATCAAACGTGGTATGTGGGTGTTATTGCTCGCAAGATTTCTGGTGATATTTCATTTGAGCTTAATATCGTGATAGCTTTCATTGGCTATTGTATCGCCCGTCCATTTGAGTTGAAGTATTTGGGAAGATAAGCTGTTGTAGGAGATATATTACACATTCACTGAATCAAAGATCAGTCGTGTAATTTTATTTCTTATGACTACTTGCTATAGGTCTTTTGCGTAATATTTTAAAACACATAATTTATTATCTTTCTGAATAAGTCTATTAATCTGAATTGAAGGTTCATCCACATTGGGTGATATTCATCAACCCTAATCATTTTTCTCTAGTATTTTTTGGCTATCGTCACCACTGTGAGATGAAGGGGAGAGCTGGTTCCTGATACCCTCAATAAGTTCAACATTGGAGTTTTCATGCGAGATGTATTCGTCGATATTTGGTCTTGGACCAACGTACCATTTGCGAGCATCAACTGCAAACCACACAACGAAAATCAACATTGGGCCGAAGAAAACAAGAGAGGTCCAATTCATAGCGTCAGGAGTCAAGTTCTTGCCCGAGACTGTAGGGAAACATAAGAACGGAACCATTGTTGCAACATATGCCACTGAAAGAAATCCAATAGGGTGAGAAAGTTTGCCCAAGTTCCATGGCCCGGGTTTGAATTTGTCTCTCGCATAAGTGATTTTCAACAAAGTTGGCATGGTAAACGAAATGAAAGAAGAGATACCACCGACAGAAAAAATAGCAGCAATGGCGGTGTCGCCTCCAAACATCAAAAGAAGAAGAAGTTGGCCCAAAACAAAGTTGAACAAAACTGCGTTCACTGGTGTTTTAGTTGCAGGATAAACCTTGCACCATAAGTTGGAAAATGGGAACAATCCATCTCTTGAATAAGCAAAAGTGACTCTGGAGGCAGCCAACATACACGAATTGCCCATGAACCAAGATGAAATAATAGTGAGAGCTGTACATGCTACCACAAACTTTGGTGCCATGATTTGGGTCAAATAGGTAACAAACGGCTGTCCCAACTGAAGAGGATCAGCCGAGACTTGATCCAAGCTCACCAATGTATATGAAATAGCCAAGACAAATAAAAAGCCAATGGTTCCACCAACTGTTGCGGTAAGACAAATGGCCCTTGGCGCAGCAACTGAGGCATTGGAACATTCCTCGGATAAGTGAAATGGGGAATCGTATCCAGACATTGCCCAAATGACACCAAGAAACGATACCAACATGGCCACACCTGTGGGGAAATCTGTTTGGTTTGTGAGTCCCCAAGCTTTGGAATTGCTATTGAATTTGGGAATTGAGCCGTCGTACATGCTAATTCTATCATTGCATGCAAAGATCATGACAAAAACAATCACCAAAAATACCATATTGATCGAAGTTCCAAGATTGTTGAACTGCGCCAAATACTTCGTGGGCATACAAGAGATCACGGCATGGACAACCATAATGGCTGTTGTGAGAGCATAGTATACACCAGTTGGCGCAACATATCCACTCTTATACGAAGCCATAGAGAGGATCAAACAAGCACCGGAGTAATTTACCGATGGTGCGGCGGTAATCTGACACATCCAATTAGAAAAACTGGTGATCCAGGTCAAGAATGGAGCCCATTTCTTTGGAGCCAACTGAGAAACGGCATATGGTGTACCTGCAGCTGTAGGAAAAGCGGAAGCTATTTCCGCCATGGAATACGCAACAGAAGTGACACCAATCATACCAAGAATCCAAGGTACTGGCGACATTCCAATGACAAGCTGTTGGTAGTCAAATGTAGCGGCAATAGAGGGAAGTAAACCCAAAACTGAAAAAGAAACTGCAAATACCGAAAAAGCACCGAACTCACGATTAAACTCTTGCTTATAACCCATTGCCAAAATTTGGGCCTCGTCTTTGTCAACTTCATGATCCACATTCAATACAATCAGCTGATTGGAAATCACAGATTGCATGTGCAAGTCATCGACTCGGATACGAGACTTGATTGGATGAATTTCAGGATCCTTTTCACTCATCTTAAAACTTTAACTAATGTCCAGCACTAGCTACTTCTAATCAAATTTGTAAGGTAAAATTCTCTAGTGTAAACGTTACTGAAAGTACAGTTGTATGGAGTTGCTTTAAATCTCGAGTTATTCGAGCGGTCAGAACTGGCCGAAGGAGATCTTTAAGTATTTATATTTTTAGTAAAGAACATTTCGCATACGCTAAATCGCTTCGGGATGCCCCAGATCTAGAATTGAAAAATCTCTTTTTGGTGTCCCGGTGATAACGATGAGTTAGTATGCAAACTATCTGCACTTTAAACGCCAATGGATGCACACAGATTTCGACCTTCCCAATCAAGCTGGTGTAGGCGTGCGATAACGGGCACTTCCAGGCGCGAAAAGTGCGAAAAGATAAGAGTAACTATTTGGGTGTTCCGAAGAAGTTACGGCAAATAAAAAAAAAAGAACCCCCACCAAGGTTCAACATTTTGGAACAGCCATCTAATTTCCTGGGTAATAAATCAGGAACCTTTTTTTCGCGACTGTTCCACAGGGAAAGTATTATCTTACATTGAACAAAGACTAATGAATGCTTGCTTCCAGCCTCCACCTTTTTTTTCTTAAATGCAGTATAGCGCATTCGGGCTTGACTGCACATACTACATGGAACACCTGCATGACCAACATTGCCCCCACGAAGCAACCCGAGGCCAGGCTCGCAGGGACCTTGATAAACCACCTTGATAGGGTTTGTGCCTCATGACACACACAAAGCATAATTTTTTACGAGAATGAATATTTTTGATTGATTCAATACGTTTTGTCTTACCGAAAACAGGCCGCTAGGAATAAACTGTAGGATAAAAGTTAATCTTGACATGACATAACTACTACAAAATCACTTGTTAGATCTCCCGTATGTCTCTGTGATCAACAATAAGCTCCCCCTCTCGGCTAAACCCCCATGGAGGCACTACTAAATAATTTTGCCCGATTTGTATGGCCACTGGCTATTGTCATCGGCTAAGTTGGCCATAGTATATTGTCTCGGATTAGTACCTCTCGGCCAAGGTACCTGGGATGCGACTGTATTTCGTAAGATTTCCCCATATCTTCTATTTTCCTACCATTTCTTTTGTAAGACATTCAACAAATACTAATCCATGGGATGACTATTAAATTACTAGATCGTCAATCTCTTTCAATGTGAATTGGTCCCAAAACTCCTCATCTCTCATAAATCAACCATATAAATCCGTACACCAATTATTTTTAGATCGGGCCTCGAGTGGAAATGTAATGTTTGCGCGTCGGGTCTTTGCAACGCGTTTGATTTTTGAATCTCCTCATCCTCAGCATTGCAAATCTTGATTTCTCACTTGAACCATGGATTTATCGGCCCATTTTCTTGAGGGTACATCTTATTCAGCAATACATCTACGAACCAATGCATATGAATGTAAACCGTTGACAATTTCTCGCAAGAGGCCTCTCACTTTAAAAGTCAAACATCTACTTCTCCTACTGGAAAAAGATACCAGTCATATACTTTTGGGAATCGAGGTTTACGTTTATCTCACGTTTGAAGGGCCTGAACTTGATCGCCACTTTTTTATTCTGAAGGCCGATACGACAGGATTGAGCTCTCGTCGTATTTCTACTGCGGATGTGACAAAATCTTTCTTAAAATATTTGATTCAAATCGACCCGAATGTATATTTACCTGGGGCTACGTACAGGAAGGTTTTCAGAGGAAATCCTGAATCAATAAATGAAGAAAGTCGGGGCACTCAATCGGTTGAACATGGTCAAGACGTTAATGAAAATGAATGCGCTCTGATTGAGAAATGTACTAGTGAAATTGAAATTGTTCAACAATTGCGAGCTCTCAGTGCAAAATTGAAGAAAAATCCCGAGAGTCTCGTTGACTTCCTTAAAGTTAAAAGTGGCCACACGAATACTTCTGCATCCGAACTCCCTGTTCAAATGCCCACCTGCTTAAATACAAAAATCTCGCTTTTCACTCGGCCCGCTGATGCGTATTTGTTTCCTAAATCTGAGAAAAACAAAGGCAAACATTTAGTTGATGGTAATTCCTTGTTCAAATGGTGGATATCAATCTTGTATGGCATCCTTGACAGTTCGTGGCATTGTAAAGCCGATATCCCTGGCTCAGACCAGATTTCGGTTAGTAAGTTTATTCCCGGAGAAAAAAATTGGGAGATTGGAAATATTTACGTAACAGCTCAGTCAAAGAAGCGAGCGGTTCACACAATCCCATTATTTCCTGACGATCCTAAAGGCAGATTTCTTGAGCATTTAATCGTCGAAAACAGGTATAAATCTGTGGATTCACATCAATTTTGGCAAGAGTTAGGGTTCAGACAGGAATTTCGATTGGGCAATGTTGTTGGAATAATTGGATGCTCCAAGAACAGTCCGGCCATAGAAGGTAACCCAGAAGAATTGTGGACAACAATTTTAACACCCACTCAGTATAAAAAAATAAGAGAGCAAATAAAGGGCGAAGACTATGGAATCATTGATGATGTAATAAATTTATGGAAATCTGGCTTGGATGAACTAGCAAGAACATCGGGAACGAAGCTTAATTTTAAGAACATATATGGTTCATTGCCCATCAAGCTGATGCGCGAGCTGGATTTGACTTCCAAGGAACCCGCTTTTGTTCATACTCTTCCAACAAAAAGAAAACCACAAACTGTCAATAATCTCAGTGGATTGATCAAGAGGAAAAAATGAGCATGTTATTGGTATTTGATGTACACGAGAAAACTTGTACTATAAAAATCGTTTCAAAATATGGTCAATCTGAATAGATAGCTGCAAATAATAAAAGTAATCAACAATTGTTCATTCATCAAAGGGCGAACTCGAACGAAACCTGCAGTGGATCACGATTTTTATTTGCCAAATGCACCTACGTATTTGGTATTGATTTTTTTAAAAAAAAAAAGAAAAGCAAAAAGAAAAAAAAAAACACATCTGAAACAGTGACTCAGAATGGTCAATTATCTTGTAGTCGAGCAAAAAGAAAATTTTCCTTTGAAAATGACGAAGCAGCTTAACCAAAATTCACTTCAAGTCTGTTTTAATTATTCGACAATAAAAAGTCAAAAAAGCAGTGATTTCGCCCAGGATCGAACTGGGGACGTTCTGCGTGTTAAGCAGATGCCATAACCAACTAGACCACGAAACCAACCTGGAAGAATTTTGAGGTAGAGCGATCATATGTTCCAAATATAGCTTCCTGGCAAATTCAAAAAAACTAATAAGGCCATTGTTTTTTTCAATAAAAACGTTTTTTCAAAATCATATATACTTATTTATTACTCTTTTAATAACCCGGTTGATTTTTCTACTTGAAAACTCAGGTAATCCCACATTTAGAATGGACTTCTACATCTCATGAAATCTATTACTTCTCTTCTTGGATGTAAGTTGTGCCTCGAAACAGGGTCATTGCAGAGAAAACATTATCTGGCAGATGCAATCATGAGAGGATCCAGTCTCCGCCACTGGCAATAGTCATGGATTCCGGAGTGTGTTGCAGGTTTTCTATAGTTATATAGTTTTAGACAATGGTCTAGGCCATTGTTGTCCTTCAATACATATTGTATCCATCAAAAAAAAAAAAAAAACAGTCAGAGATTTCCAGACTATATTTATCTTTTTAATTTTGGATCATGCGTGTCTATCTTTTTTAAAGAAGCAAATCGTATTACAGGAAAAATCCATATTTTTTTTTTTTTTTAAAGAAACAAATCGTATTACAGGAAAAATCTATATATAACTATAAAAACCCATAAGACGTCTGAGTAATGTACTGAGTTACTGAACTAAATTGTTGATCATAATTTGGGAATCTGGACTCTTTTAGGGGGACACGTCCAAATGCTGGATCTTGACACACTATTCCAGCTAGCCCAAAACCATGTGCGCACCCTCAAGCTTCAGGACTTCGTGGCCAAGTTGGCTAAGGCGTAAGACTGTTAATC
>JAJMKX010000380.1:0-12611 GCA_030569435.1 Metschnikowia koreensis | reverse complement strand
GTAGGGCGAGAACAATAGGGCGGGACCCACGGAATCGGAGCTGGTGGGGTGGGGTATTCCAATACTTTGTGATATATTTTATTTTTTTTAATTCGTTATTTATTTCTTCAGAATCTGTATATTTCACCCAGAAGAGTCCGATACACAAATAAATCGAAGAACGAATGCCACAGTATTGTGATGATAACAAAACTAGGGTACTACTATATATTGAAAACAAAAGAAAAAAGAACAGAAAAAGAAAACGAGATAAGAAAAAATAAAACAATAAAAAAAAAGCACAAAAACGGGAGCAACAAACGCTGGTTCAAGTTGTAAGCATAAGATTGCTTATCGTTGGCGCTACACGTCTGGAGTACTGTAATCAGTTAATTATGATATAGGGCGGAGTAGCAGCCCGGGGATCGGAGCTGGGGGCCACGGATTTATTTTTTTAAATTTTTGGGGCAACCCGTAACGCGACGCGCGCAACTGCGATAAGATAAAGTCACGTGCGCCCCTGAGTGTAGTTGCTCTGTTTTCAAGGTAAGATAGAGCCAAATTTGTTAGATAACTATATATATATATATATATATATATATTAAATAAGGGGTTTATAAACTGGGTTTTATATCTTAATATTTTAAATTATTAGAATTATGTTCTATTAAGGTGTCAATCTCTGGAACTTTTATCAATTAAAGCTAAGCTCATGAATTGCCTGTGATCTCGACTCTCGCGTGACTTGAGAGTTCCACCGCACGTGAGTCAGTCAGCCATAACTGTGGGGTTGTACTGTGGATTATAATTAGAGTCACGACCAAGGAAGTGTCACAAATTGACCGGAATTGATGGGTCTCAGCGATAAATGTTTCGCATTTTGAAAATTAGGTTAGCAATGTTGTTTTCCCCACAAATGACAACTCTGCTTTTTTTTTTTCTTCTTCTTTTCTCCCTGGAAATGTCATGACTTTTTTGATTAGTTGAGATGTGCTCTTGCACGTGGCCCTCTCCTTTACTTCTCTCTTTCTCAATTTGTAAAACCCACAAGCGTCGGGAGCCCGAGCCTCTTAATCGTGAAAGTAAAAGCTTCAATTGCAGCCACCCACAATGCAAAAAGAAAGAAATAATAAAAAAAAAGGGAGAAAAAAAAAAACAGGACGAATTTGATCATGTGATAAAATACGAACCGCCGAAATCTAAAGGTGTTGACCTACATTTCAATATGAGGTAATTCCATGTTTGGTGCTTAAATTAGTATGATTGGAAGCCTTAGGTAAAAATTTTCCTTTTTAAAAAACAAGATAAATATTAGTGAGAGAATCTAGCAGTTCTTAGATGTTTTCAATTATTCTGGCAATATCAACTAAAGATCACATTGAGAAAAAATGAGCGAAGTTGAGGTTTGCACCAGATTGAGGGGAAACTTACTTTCAAGAATTATTAGATTCCAAGGGTGAATGGTCAGAAAAAAAAGAGTCAGAGTCTATTCATTCCTTAGTTATTGCTAAAGATGGAAACGTGTTCCTATGACTTTTTAGCAAGAACCACCTTACCAGCAACTATATACTACATAGAACAGTATTACGAGCATACGTAACCGTGACTCATACATTCATTAATTTAACTAAAAAAAACACTATTTTCCCTCTCTATTCTTCAAAACCAAAAGAAAGAAAGAAAAAAAAAAAAAACAAAAAAACAATGCGCCTGCTTCTTCTATGCTTAAATTTCGTTGTAGTGGTGCCCGTGGCTCTTGCATTATCAGCAAATTCCAGCATGAAGGCATTTATTGAGTGTCTTGGAGAGGATGTACATAAATATCACATAATACGAAACGAAAATCACGTTGAAATCTACCCACGAGAAGTCCGTAATCTAGACGAATATGGACTAGATAGAAAACTCAAACCGTGCATCAAAATTTTGATCAAGTCAAAGTTTTCGACCATACTGTGGGGAGGCCATCCAGATGTGGAGATTATTAGCCTGAGCGATTCAGAGGAGGAATATGTCAGTATCACTAGTGGGACCCATGGTGTGTGGAAACTTAGCAATGACGGTGCTATTAGCGAGAAATCTGGGATTTTTTTGAAAAAAAGCAATATAGGAAATTTCCTCAGAAACCCTTCACCTTCTCAAACTTTTGCAGTTATTTGGTGGATCGTCACAACATATACTCAAATCTTTCATTTTAAAGATTTTCGTATCAATTGGGTTCATCCGGCCCGCACTGGAGTGAGCCAAAGACAGACTCGAAATATCAGGTGAAGAAACATTATCTGGAAAATTGACAGACTTTAAAAATAAACAAAAAGAAACAAAACAATATAGTTTTTATACTTTGCTAATTTTTTATATTATCTCTCGTTAGTTCTTTCATCTATTAATCACAAATACTTTCTAATACCTAGCTCAAGCTTATTGGCGTTTTGGTGCGCATCAGTAGCAATCTTTGGGGCCGGAAGAGTCTCCGCACTCTAGGGCCACGTTCTTTAGTAACAGCGAAACAGACAGATATTTCTTTGTTTCATTATTTCATTTTTTGTTTTTGTTTTTACTTTGCACCATAGAATATACCAGAGTCAATTGAATCACACGCTTTTACCTATTATAGATCGTCTGGTGAAAGAAAAAAAATTAGAGCCAATCTTTTTCAAAAAAAGAAGGAGGGAAGAAAAAAAAAAAAAACGAATTGAATAGCAAATTTACACAAGTGCCTTGCAAATAGATAGTTTATTGTCATGTTTGAGTCAATTGTATCCACGCTTATCAACAGGTTTCTCGGGGCGTATATCGAAAATTTCGACTCGAAGTCGCTTAACATTGGAATCTGGAGCGGCGATGTGCGGTTGAAAAACTTAACGCTCAAAAAGGAATCGCTCGATAAATTCAAACTTCCGTTGGACGTGAAGTATGGCCATTTGGGCGAGCTTACTTTGCAAATCCCATGGTCGAATTTGAAGGGGAAACCCGTAAAGGTGATTATTGAGGATGTATACCTTTTGGCGTCGCCGATCATTCTTGCTGATTTTGATGCAGACGATGATAAGAAACGCACCCAGCAAATCAAACAGGAAAAACTCAAGGATTTAGAGGCGATACAAAGTGCCATCAATTCAAACGAGCAGAATTTGCCTGCGGGCAACGAGAGTTTTACCGAAAGTTTGGTGACAAAGATCGTAGACAATTTACAGGTCACCATCAAAAATATCCATGTGCGTTATGAAGATGACTGTGTACTTACAGAAAACCCTTATTCGTTGGGTTTCACGCTTGCAGAGCTCTCTGCAGCTTCCACAGACGAGAATTGGTCGCCTAGCTTCATTGCCATTACTCAAAGTTTTACACGTAAATTGCTTGTTTTGCGTAACTTTGCCTGCTACATGAATACAGATTCTGGATCGATTTATACCGAGGACCGTGCAATGCTTCTACAGGCGCTTAAAGCGTGTTTTTCGCTGTCAAAAGATGCTTTCCAGTATCTTCTTAACCCGGTTTCAGGAGAGGGCCATTTGGTGGTACATAAATCGGGTGCCACTGATGCACATCCACACGTACGCGCCGAGCTTTTCTTCGATGAGTTTGGCATAGATTTCGATAGTAACCAGTACCGTGATATTTTGTGGACAGCACTGAAATTCCACTGGTACCAAAAAACATGGAAATTCCGCAAGTTGCGGCCCAAATTAGCAGTCGAGGATGCGCCACGTGAATGGCTTGTCTACGCAGCTCAGTCAGTCTTAAATGAGATTCACGAGAAAAACCATAAGTGGACTTGGGACCATTTCCGTACGCGTAGGGACCAGCGGAAGGCTTATATTCGTTTGTGGAAGAAGAAATTGTTGAAACGTGCTCTCCCTACTGATCAGGAAAAAGAGTTTCAGGAATTGGAAGAGAAACTTTCGTATGAAGATATCAAGTTCTACCGTTCGCTTACACGCACAGAGATCCGGAAGGAAAACTTGGTGGCTCCACCTGCACAACCACAGCAAGCTGCAGTTCCTGGCGGCTGGTTTTCGTCGTGGTGGGGTGGAGCTCAAAATAACGAGGCCACGACTCAGGCCACAGAAGATGAGGGCGGCCTAAATCTTGCGTTGTCGGAAGAACAGCGTAAGGCTCTTTACGAAACAATTGACTACGATGAAAACCAAACGTCTGTTGATCTTGATACTCCACGCGATAGAGTCACGATGGAGGTCTTTGTGAACTTGAAGAAAGGTGGTATTTCGCTCAAACTGAACAAAGACTCGCCGGCCCTTGCAGAGGTGGTTATTGAAGGGTGCCAGACTCAATTTTTCCAAAGACCAGACTCGTTTTTGGCAAACTTCCAGTTGCAAGAGTTCAAGATCGAGGACGGCACTACAAAGCCTCTTTACAAGCACATTGTTAGTGTCAAGCATGATCATTCCCAATTGCATGCGCATTCTCCAGGAAGTAAATCTCCGGAGGAAGAGCCATTTTTCCAGTTTCTGTTCGAAAATAATCCGTTGGATGGCTCAGCAGACTCCTCGCTTGTGGCTAAATTGAAGTCTATGACGATTTTTTACAACTATGTGTTTGTTGACGAGATCATCAATTTTTTCAAGCCGCCACAAATTCACCTCGACACAGTAGGCGCTATTATGAATGCTGCCGAGGCTACTATGGAGGGATTCACTGCCCAAACAAGAATCGGTCTTCAATACGCGTTGGAGGAGCATAAGACTATTAATGTCAAGCTCGACCTTCAAGCGCCATTGTTAATCATGCCTCTTGATCCCAAAAGCTGGAAGTCGCCAGTGGCCATTCTTGATGCTGGTCATTTAAGTGTAACCAGTGATTTGGTGGATAAACGTACCATTGAAATGTTTAGTGCGAAAAAGAATTATACTGAAGAGGACTGGAGCCAGCTTAATACCTTGATGTACGATACGTTCAACCTTCACCTTCAAGACGCCCAATTCTTGGTTGGCCCAACGATCAAGGAGACAATGGAGCAGCTTCACACCAAGAAAATGACAAACTCTGCTGTGATTTTAGATAACTTTGACTTCAAGCTTACTGCAGGGATCTCTATTCTTCCGAGTGCTACAAACTTGGCTAAGATTAAAGTCAGCGGAGAAGTGCCGCGTATAAAGCTTGCTTTGAGTGACTTCCAGTATAAAACCATCATGCAGTTGGTGGATAGGTTGATTCCGGTATCTGAATCCGCTGATAACGAAGTATCCAGTGTTTTTGATACCTTTGGCAATAATGGAAAACTCGAAGAAATAGAAGATGTTGACAATGCTTCTGGATCCAGCTCTAAAGCTTCGCCACAGCAAGATTCACAGCATATGATTGACATTGATTTTAAAGTGGAGACGGTTGTACTTGCCATGTACCGTTGTATCGATGGTATCACACTTGAAACAGAGCATCTTATTGATATAATTGGTGATTCTTTGAATTTTTCTTTTTTCAAGACTGAAAACGACATGCACGTGGACTTATCATTGACCGATATCAATTTGGTTGATCATATCGAAACATCTGGTATTAAGGAGTTTGAGAAATTGGTCTCGTCAAATAGTTTCTTAGAAGAGGAGGCAGTAAAGAGGAAAAACCCAGAACTTTTCAAGCTTGGATACGACAGAACCCAAAGAATTGTCGAGCACAACGGTACGGAGATTGAAGTATTTGATCAAGATATTGTTCTCGATATGTCGGCTTTGAAATTAGTAGTTTCGAGAAAGTCTTTGTTGAGTCTTTTGAATTTTGTCTTGAACACTTTTACTGATGCAAATGCAGAGGCAACGCCCGCAGATGAGCTCAAACACAATGATGCAACGGACGATTCGGTTGCCCCACAAAAAATTAATGTTCTTGTCAATCTTGACAGCATTATAGTTGTGTTGAACGAAGATGGCATCAAGTTGGCCACTTTGCAGTTGAGTACTGCTCTGATTAAGGTGTTGGTTCTTCCTGTTGAATTAGAAGTTAATGGAAAATTAGGCGCATTATCGCTCCATGACGAGTCTAATCAAGGTCTGCCCAGAAATTCCGTCTTCAGAAGCCTTGTCAGTATTGAGGGAGATAATTTGGCCGAGTTCTCATACAAAACATTTGATCCCGAGAACCACACTGAACCATACCAAAGTTACGTTGAGTTTATTACTGCTGCCATCAAAATCAATTTTGTGGAAGATGCATTTGTCAAAATCTTTTCATATTTGAGCAAATTTCAAAGAATGAAGGCAATTTATGATAGTGCACGCGAAGCAGCCATAAACCAAGCCAATCAAATTGACAATGCAAGCAAAATCAAGATGAACATTTTGGTTCGCGCACCCATCGTTCATTTCCCCAAATTCATAGATCTTGAGGGCGATAAATGTGATCTTCTAGTGGCAGAGCTTGGCGAGTTGTATTTGAACAATGTTTTTGAATTAAGAAGTGGCATATTTCACAATCTTATTCAAACAGGATTCCGCAACATTAACATCAACACACTTTTCAATTACGAGGAGGATGTTGTACAGTCAGGAAAGATTGTTGAAGACTTGGACGTGAATTTTGATATTGACTACGTCGAAGAAAATATCGATGGTGTACCCAACTTTGTTATCTCGGGCAAAACAAAAGAAATCAATATGAAATTGACTGAGTTGCAATTACGGTACATGAACAACCTCCAAAACTCGATCTCGAATGCATTTAATATATCTGATGAAGATTCGTTGGATGATATCGAGGAGGATGCAGATCAAGCAAATGCAGTCATGAAGCACAACACTCACGAAAACAAGAAAGCAAGTGATATACCCCAACAAATTTCAAGATCGAGAGCTCAAGAAGAAGCCAAACCAGTGAACTTTGACAGGGAAACCATAGTGTGCAAGTTTGATATCCCCAAAGTTTCTTTGACATTGTACAATAAAACCAAGTCGATTCTGGACTTCGAATCTAAAAAGCTTTGCTCTTTGGCAATAAATTCATTTGCGCTGAGTTTTAAAATGAAAGAGAATGGTCATTTTGATGCTGATTTGTCGGTCTCATCGTTCACAATAAATGACGTCAGAGAAGGTACTGAAAATAAATTTACTGAAATCATACCTCCAGTAGCTGGCGAAAAACAGCAGTTTGTACTCAATGCTTCAACGAGCGGGGAAGGAGATAGCAAAACAACCACGCTTATGCTTACTGTCGAGGAGCCTAAAACTGTTTTAGCACTTGATCATATTTTTGAGTTGCAGTCTTTCGCAAATAAAGGTTTAGAGTTGGAGCCCTCAGTGAATGTGAAAAGTGTACAAGTAAAGGATTTCGAGTCTCAGAGTGATATCAACCAAAGCAGCGACTTTTCCTCCCAACATAAGCCAGTGGGCGAGAATCAAATTAGTGGATCTTCTTCATCCTCAGCTTTTGGCCTTTCTGTCAATATCATAAACCCCTCAGTCATTTTATTGGCCGACTCCACTAAAGCAGACACGGAGGGGCTTGTTTTCAAAGTTGAGCAAGTTTTGTTTACGAGCCAAAATATCTTCTCGCTTGCTGTGAAAAATGTTGGCATGTATGTTGTGAAAATGGATGAGTTCGAAGATCAAAGAATGAGGATTATTGACGACTTCTCAATGTCTTTTGCTTTAGATTCCAGAGGATCAACGCCTACAGACTTTTTAACCAGCATACAGCTCTCTGTTGATCCGTTGCTAGTGAGAATTTCGTTGCATGACATTAGACTTGCCATGAAAATTGTTGAAAAGGCAAATGCATATTATTCGCAGGCTCAAGCAACATTGACCGAGGAGGATCAGGAGGCTGACCATAGTATTTCTGAAGAATTTAAGCGCAAGTTATCGAAATACGCACCAAGCACCGTGTCCAGTATGTTTGGAGGATCGAAAAAGCCCACAAAAGACGTCAATGCCCCTGAAATTATTGTGAATGGAGAAGAATTTGAAACTGTCATTGGAGGTGCACGGTTGGTGTTAATTGGAGATGTCCACGAGCTACCAGTTTTGGATATGGGTATTAAACCATTTGAGGTCAAAGTGACAAATTGGTCAACGGACTTGAATGCTGAAGCTCGATTGGAGTCCTACATCAACATTTATAACTATTCCAAGTCTACATGGGAACCCCTTTTGGAAAACTGGCATATGGCGGTTTATGCCTCCAAGGTTCTCTTGCCTCAACCTCGAATGATGATTGAAGTTGTTTCTAGGGAGATTGCACAATTGAGTATATCGTCCAGATCAGTAGCCCTTCTTTCACAAATTGCAGCTTCCATCACAGCAGATGTTGCTCCAAAATCGAGGAATCAAATTGCACCATATATTATTGAAAATGAAACTGGATTTGATATCGAGGTATGGACAGATCGGGATGATGAGATAATTCAGAATAAGCAAGTTATACCTTTGGGCGGTAAAATACCTTGGGAGTTTGAGGACTGGAGAACCATAAGAGAAAATTTAGACACCGACAGCAAATCTGATGTGTTGGGTGTTAAGCTCCTTGGATCTGACTATGAGGCTGTTAGAAAAATTTCCGCTAGTGGGGAAGGTGAAGAGCTCTTTGCTCTCAAACCTCCTGTCAGGGGTGTGCATAACAGATTGGTGAGTGAAATTCATCTTGGAAGCGATAATGTGAAGACAATTCGTTTGAGATCGACGGTTTCAGTGAAAAATAATGCCGAGATAGCTATTGCTGTTCAAATGGTACAAACATCTGGGTCTTCTGAAGTCGAACTTATTATCCAGCCTGGCGAACAGAAGGCTTTGCCTATTGATGTGGTTTATCACGACCGGTTTAAGATTAAGCCACAAATGGAAACTAGATTTAATTGGTCGAATGAGAGTCTTGACTGGAAAACTTTAATGCAGGGCGGTGTTCCTCTTCAGTGCTCGTCCATTGGTCACGGAGAGCTGTCGTCATATTTTTTCCAGGCTGAGGCCCAATATAATGTACACGAGCCGCTTTCCAAGATTTACCCACATTTAACTGTTGTCATTTCAGCTCCTTTGGAAATTGAAAACTTGTTGCCATTTGACTTTAATTTCAGGCTTTACGATAAAACTTCGAAGAAAGACTGGAATGGTACTGTTGAGAAGGGTAAAAGCACTTTTATTCAGGTTGTGACCTTACAAAGCTTGTTACTTTTGAGTGTGGAGCCTCGAGGCTGCGGTTTTGGCAAGTCAGAGTTTGCAATTATAAATGCCAAAAAGGAGACAGGCTTCAAGCGTGAATCATTCACCACTGTTAAAAGCGAGAATGGGCAGATTGTCAAACTCAGAATGTACTATCCGAAAAACCAAACTTCAAAAACTAGCTTGAAGGTGGTGATTTACTCGCCATATGTGATTCTTAACAGAACAGGACAAGACCTTCATATTAGTGAGAATTGCAAGAATAGCCAGGTTATGGGCGTGGGTTCCAACGGAGAAGAAAATACGCCTCACATATTCTCTTTTGAGAAAGATAAAGATAGACTGGGTAGAGCTTTGGCTAGGCTTGGAGACTCTGCATGGTCTTCACCATTAAGTTTTGATGCTATAGGTCAGGTGTCCGGAATATCTGTACAAGTTCCAGGCAAAAATATTGAGAGAAATTTTGGTGTTTCTATTGCAGAGGGTGAGGGAAAGTATAACTTGACGAAGGTGATTACCTTTGCGCCTCGTTATATTATGAGAAATTGTTTGAAAGAATCAGTGATGATTGCAGAGAACGGGTCTACAAAGCAATTTCTGATCGGGCCAGGCGAGTTGTTCCCATTGTACAATTTGAGAAAAGCTGAGCAGAAAACAATGCTTCTTAAGTTTGCACGTGATGGTCATAACTGGACTTCTCCTTTCGCTATAAATGACATTGGGCAAATCTTTTTGAAGGCACAGAAAGAATCTGTTGGTCAGGTTCTTCTTAAAGTCAACATCATCACAGAGAATGCGACAATTTTCATTCAAATTGAAAATGCCAATAACTCTTGGCCATTTTCGATCAGAAACTTCACCGACTCTGAGTTTTTCTTGTATCAAGGCAACCCCAACACAAATCTGAATGGTGAGATTGTGAAGAAAGATGTTGACTATAAGCCAATCTACTACAAAGTGCCTGCTAAGAGTGTCATGCCTTATTCGTACGATTATCCAAACGCAGTTGTTAAGGAAATAATTATTCGTTCTCACGGCAGAGAAAGGTCCATTAATTTGGCGGAAATCGGTAACTTGAAGCCATTCAGACTTCCTCAAACGAATGAACATGAACAAGTGATTGTTGATCTTAATGTTGTTGCTGATGGTCCTACACAATCGTTGGTTATTACAAAGTACGACCCTTCATTGAGTTTGTACAAGTTACAAGATGCAAGCAATTCAACAGCGAATGTCAGCCAGCAAAATTTCGAAGTCGATGAGAAAGATGAGAATTACTACACTAAAATCTTCACCAGGTTTGAAGGCTTTGGTGTTTCTTTCATCAACACTAGGTCGCAAGAGTTGTGCTACTTGTCGCTCAGAGGCGTCGAGTTGAGGTATAATGAGTCAGACTTGTACCAAAATTTGAGCATGAAGTTGAAGTGGATTCAATTAGATAATCAACTTTATGGTGGTATTTTCCCTATTATTCTTTACCCTACCTTGGTTCCCAAGTCTGGTAAGGAGATGAATAATCATCCATCCTTCAGTGCCTCGGTTTGCAAAGTGAAAGATGAGAGCCACGGTGTCTTATTCATCAAGTATGCTACTCTTCTTTTGCAAGAAATGTCCATCGAGGTTGATGAGGACTTCTTGTTCGCGTTGCTAGAATTCTCCAAATTCCCTGGAGCCAGCTGGAACACAAAGGTTGAAGACAAACTATGCGATGAAAACCTCGAGATCCCCGAGCCCAAAAAGCTTTCTGAGGCAAGTGACATATACTTCGAGGCCCTTCATTTGCAACCAGCATTGACGAATTTGTCATTTGTCAGAACCGAAAGAGTGAATGCTGAAGACAGATCCACGTCACAGAATACCTTGATGTTTTTCGTCAATATGTTGACAATGGCTATCGGAAATATCAATGATGCACCAATCAAATTGAATGCATTATTTATCGAAAATATCCGTGTGCCGATCCCGATTTTGATGGAGTCCATAAGCACTCATTATGGACAGTCGTTTTTTTACCAATTGCACAAGATTTTGGGCTCTGCGGACTTCTTGGGTAATCCCGTTGGCTTGTTCAACAATTTGTCTTCGGGTGTGCTCGATATTTTCTACGAGCCATATCAAGGATTTGTCATCAATGATAGGCCGCAAGAAATTGGTATTGGTATTGCAAAGGGTGGATTAAGTTTTATCAAGAAGTCTGTTTTTGGATTCTCTGACTCCTTTGCGAAGGTTACTGGCTCTCTTGCCAAGGGATTGTCTGTTGCGACGATGGATAGAAAGTTTCAAGAGAGAAGAAGACTTAATCAGCGCCGGAACAAGCCAAAGCATGCGCTTTACGGATTCACATCTGGTGCAAATTCATTCTTTGATTCAATTACATCGGGTGTTACAGGAATTGCACAAGCGCCAATTGAAGGTGCTACTAAAGATGGAGCAGGAGGCTTTTTCAAAGGTCTCGGTAAAGGTGTGATTGGCTTACCAACTAAAACAGCCATTGGTATTTTTGATCTTGCCTCTAATGTAAGTGAGGGTATTAGAAACACCACCACCGTGTTTGATGCAGATGGATTGGAGAAGGTGAGACTTCCAAGATATATCTCCTATGATGACGTGATTCGGCCTTATTCTACAAGGGAGGCACAGGGCCAGTTTTGGCTTAAGTCGATTGACGGAGGTTCATTTTTTGAGGAGTCCTACGTGGCACACTTGATTTTGCCAGGCGAAGAGAAGGCCGTATTGGTCACGTTCAGAAAGATCATTTTATTTGAAATCAACTCATTGAAGACCTCGTGGATTATTTCTTTTGAGGATGTGCGCGGAATTTCTTTGGAGACAACAGGCATCAGTATCGTTTTGAACCAAAGAAAGGGACCATTTTTGCCGATCCCAGAGAAGAAGAGCAGACAGTTTTTGTATAATAAGATGAAAGTTGCAGTGGAGAAGTATAACTCGAGATGTCAAGTTGAGTTGTGATTATTTGGCTGAGTTTTTGCAAGTCAAGAAAGAATTTCCGGTGGAGCCGGCCCGTTTCTTGAGATTCTTCATAAATTCTGCTGCGGTTTCCAAACCACAGTATTGGAACTTGAGTTTGTCGATTGACACAAATGAGTCAGTTGTTTTGACAACTAGATGGTCACCATTAAGTATAAAATCACCGGGGTTTGACTTGGAGTCGAACAAATCACAAGTTTTTGTTTCATGTATGCCATCAAGGATCACCTTAAAGTATCCCTGAAGAGGCTTTTTCTTTTTCAATATATCAACGTATTTATATGAATGTAGTGGACCTAAAGCATCGTTCAACCTGCGGATTTGCCTCAGGGTCATAATATCCCATTTGATCTCAGACATTGCTGGAGCCAATTTTGGGGCTAATGAATATGTTTCAGTGCTGGTGATATGGGGCAGATTTACGTACTTTCCCTCTGTGATCACTTCTGCAAGAAGGTCTGCACCTACACTAGCAAGTTTTTCTTGTAAAGTTGAGAAATTATCTGTGGGCAGAATCTCATAGGGCAGAGATTG
>JAJMKX010000379.1:0-12690 GCA_030569435.1 Metschnikowia koreensis | reverse complement strand
GATAAAGAAATCACAGTCCAGCAGTTGATGGAGGAAGGCCAGGAGCTTTCTAAAAAAGAGTTGAAACTTAATGAGCGGATCCGGCTGTTGGTGGCCACGAACACAAAACTTGAATCTTCACTTAAAAGTTATGCAGAGAAAAACGAGGAATCGCTTCTTCAACTCGGCGAAATTGAGGATTTGGTGAAAAGTCACAAGCTTAAATCAGTAGACCAGCTCTTTGACGTCTTGGCAGCCGCAAACCAAAAAAGCCTCGATCTTCAACAGGCCCTTGATAAACAAAAAGACAGTAATTGGGAGGGCAAATATAAGGAGGTCCAGCGGCTATATGAGCGAGAACTTGACGAAAAGAAAGAATGTAAAAAGGAACTTAGTGAAACTCGAGTGCAGCTTGAGCTTTTGCAGAACCAATCACGGCTTGAGTTGCAATCGAAAATCGATATTATCGAGCAATTGAACCGTGAAATCATGGCTTCTAAAGATGAAAGCAGCACCGAGGTTTTGCGCTTAGAGGCCAAAATCGAGAGTTTGCGTATGGAAAACGAGAATTTCCTCAAGACACAAAATCCCGGTGTTTTAGGCGAAGAAAATGGCTCTGAAACAGCAAAAAAGCTGGTGGATTATGTCGACTTCCTCAAACTATCCGACACTCACCAAAACTTGCAGTCACAGTACGTTTCATCACAAGAAAACTGGAAACTTATTGAGTCGAACTTGCTTAGTAAAGTCGAGACTCTTACTGCCTCAGTCGATAGCTTGAAAAAGGCAAAACTCAAAAGCACCGCTGAACTTAAAAAGCTCCATTCCAAACTCAATTCTCAAGTCGATGAAATCGACGCCCTCAAACTGCAATTATCACGGGCTCTTGAGGAACAGAAAGAACAAGAGTTCCGCATGGAAATGAAACAAAACGAGTATGCCGAGCTCGAAGAAAAAATGGAGGAATTGAAAACAGTGTTTGGGTCTGACCGGAAAAACTATGATGCCAAGATCAAAACATTGACAGAAACAATCCAGAACTTGGAACAACAAATGCCCACTTTCACGCCTACCATGTCATTTGATAATCTTTCGTCTATTCAAGGAAGAAGAGGTGTTCGTGATGGCGGCCTTCATATTAGCATGGACCATAGACAGCCGATGCAAAGAAAGTTTTCCACACAGTCAATTGCCAGTTCTGCTATGAACACGCCGGCGCAGGCATGGGAGGAAACCAGCTTTATTTCCGAGGGCCCTGAACACATGTACGATAGTAACAACAACAACACCTCGTCTTTTTCGTTCAACGAGGAAATTTACCCCTATGATGCTCCGGACGTAGGCGAGACGCCTTTGAATTCCCACCTTGGATCTGCTGGTGCAGGGGCCACCAAACACATTCAGATGATTAATAAGATGAGTTCCAGCATCCGGCGGCTAGAGGCTGAGATTCTGACGCTTAAGGAGGAAAACGAGCAGTTGGCTGCAGAAAAAGAATACGCACAACGCGAGATTGTTGATGGACACGAGCTAGATAAAAAGTTGGCCGAGTTGCAGAACCGTATATCTTCTCTACAACAAGAAGTGGAGGAGAAGTCACGTAGAGAAGGGACGCTTTTGGAAGTGATTGGTGAGAAATCAGAGAAAGTGGGCGAGCTAGAAGCAGATGTTTCTGATCTCAAGGATCTCTTGCGGCAACAGGTGCAACAAATGATTGAGATGCAGAATAAGTAGATGAAAAGGTGGAAAAATAAAACGAAGTCTCGTTGCCGAGAACCATTGTTTTTTTTTTTTTAAATTTTATTATTGGCGCGTTGGCGAAGATGTAGATCTTGTAAATAAGAGTCACTGATGCAAGCCAGTGAAGATGGATAGTAGCTTTTTTTATATATCCCATATAGAAGAAAAGCGCCTGAAACGTATATGGCTATTCTCGTATGGAATTTCAGCTATAAAGTGCCAGGCAACCGTGGAAGGGCATTCAATAAAAAGTTGCCATTTAAATTTTGTTTACAATTGCAATTAATTAAAAACATCAGGTTCTTTGTTACAATCTTCAAAATGCTTGTCAAATACTTCCCAGCATAAAGTTAAACTACCGTTCTGAAGTACTTTTTATTATTAGAGAACGCACTTTCTTTGAAGGCGAAATCTTGTTACCGTTACTAGAGTCCTTAAGTAAGTTTGCTTACTATTAATTAAAAAAAAAGATTCATCTCAAAAGAAAATCGTTTCCTTTCATATCCCACTTTTTGTTCGTGACATTAAAACTGGCTTTATCAAGGCTGGTACGAGGAATGGTGTATTACTAATGCAAGGCCGCAGAAGTGGCTTCAGACAAGAAAAAATATTGCAATACTAGAGAGAAATCAGAGAAAACTTTAAAGAGAAGCAAAAAAGAAAAATACAAAGAAAAATAATTTCTCAGAAAAGGGCACTTATTAATTCCTGGAATAGAAATTCTCTACCCAACCATTTGTTGCTGTTCGCTTTTTGCAGTGGCCGGTTTAGATTTGCATGGTGAAGCAAGCAGCTGTAGACTGTAATTAATTGTTGGAGCCATAAAACGAAAAATTCCAGCAATTTAGTTACAGTTAATTCACAAGTCCTAAACTCTTTCTGAAGCTTTTCCTAATCTTTTAAGTAAGAAAATCCACAACATTACTCAATTTTCAATTATTTCCATAAAAAAACTAACCAATTCAAGCAAATTCACGATAATTTCTTCCCAATCTCGATTTACCCCCCAGCAAGTGCCTTCGGCCCTAAGTTCACAAAATCTCGCACCTCACCCCCACTGCCGTCCCCAGTGCACCACGCGAAAAACTGGCCTGAAATCACTCAAAAAGCAGGAGGGCAAAAAAACAAAAAAAAAAAAAAAAAATAGGACCACCCCATAGTTAAGCGCACTCAAACTTAAGTTTTCTTCATTTAATACAAGGCCAATTCATACACAAACCGCCTTGAAAATGCCCGAAACCCCGCATAATAACTACGCGCCCACACCTAATGCTGCCACAAAACCGCTGCTGCAAAAAAACCCCGTATCAGCGGCGTTCCTGCCGGAAAAAGGAGGATTTGGCCGCCCATTCACGCCCAACACCACAAAATCACTTAAACAACACCGGCGCCCTTCATATAGCACGATTGAAGGTGGGCGGGAAAAGCACTATAATTTGGATTACCCGCCAGACCGTGCACAAAGCGCCCGCCTTAATTTGGATCCGCTGTCCCGATTCTATGCTCGGCCCAAACCCCGCAATTTAGATTTGCCTGAACTTCTTCCTTACGCCACCGAGCCGCCTGTTGAACGTGCACGGTTTCTTGCGCACATTGTGGCCCATTTGTATATTGCCGTGAAAACTTTAGACGTGCAAGGACTGATTTCAGTGACTGCCAAGGATTTAGCCGCCCTAAAAGATGTCCCTGGCCTTTCCGATATCGACTTGGCGCTTGAAACAAACTTGTTTGAGGCACATGCCCAAAAGCTAGAAGAAGATCCCGATTTTGCCGCGGATTCGGGCGATTTTGACGACGAACTCGCCGATTCTGGTGACGTCGATTTGGATATTGATTCCGATGGCGATGAAAACGAGGAGGAGGGCCAGCAACACGACGATGATACTGGGGAATACGATAATGGTGATACCGCTAGTCAGCACAAGAAATCGCCGCGTCTGGCGGCAGTGGTGTCTGTCCGAATTTGGACCCATGAGTTGCTTGTGTGGCTTCAGATGAAGTACGATATGCCTGTAACATTGCGCATGGCACTTGCCAAAGTGTACTATGCCATTTGCTGTTGTCGTGGACAGCACCTTAACTTAAAAATCTATGTTCGTGCATTTGAAACCCTCACTAAAAACGTCGATTTCTTGAAGGAACAAGCGTTCCAGTTAGACTGGCAACCTGTGTATAACGAGCTCCTGCTTCATTTCCCGTCACCAGATTCTCTTCATGAACCGCTTGAAAAGAAAGAGCTCTCATTACTTCTCAAACTTGGCGAACGTGCATCTAATTTTTTCACTCCGCAGTCGCTCCCCGTGCTTTTCCGCCACTTAGCGTCGCATTTCTCTATCCAGAATGCTACTGTCGTGTTGTGGTGCATGCGTGTTTTACCACAATCATTTATTTCTGGATATCACTTCGATCTGGAAGATGCAGCGCTCGACACCCGTCACTATATTGCCCCCATCTTTCACATGTGGCGCAAGCTTAGTAGAAGCGCTGGCGTAGATTCACATCTGACATCAGTCTTGGGCCGGCTTGCAATGTCTTACGTCCAGTACTTGGCTAATCACCCGGAAGATAAGATCAATTTTGGTCAATATGGTGTGTTTCGCGCAGACCAGTTTTCTTACTTGACAAACACGCTCCTTAATTCCTTAAGTATCAATATTCGCAAGTTTGGGTCGATGAAAACCAAGTTTTTCCACGGGTTTTCTAGCGCTATAATCTTTTCCTTCAACGGTACACATGCGCTTGCAAATGGCGGCATTTTGGACCAGTTAGACACGCTTTTAAACGCCGTTGAAAGTTATGTGCACCCCTCGAATTCTGGCGACTGGTCTAAGCCCATTTGTAAGTTGATTCTTAGTCTTGTATACCAGTTTTTTAAGCGTTACAATATGGAGAGACAACCAGATGGTGCTTTGTACAAGCTTGCCGATGAGCACAAGATTTCTGATGAAGTGATTGCCAGGTTCGTCAAGATTGTTCTTCCGTTGGTGAGAACCGGACTTCAATCAAAGAAGGAAAGTGCAGTCGAGGAGTATTTGGGTGCGCTCGGGATATTGGCCCACTTGGATGCTGACTACACATTGGGATACATTTTGCTCGACATTTATGAATCCCTTCAGGGCGTGATTTCAACTCATAGAGTTATCACTGCGTTGCGGTGCATGGAGGAACTCTCGCGGTACTTTGCTGCCACTCCATTTTTCAGAATTCATCTTCCAAGGCTTCTTGAAATGATGTTGCCTGGAATTGACTCCAACGATTTGACTAAAACCATCCACACTTTGGACGTCTTCGCTACTGTTGCAAATTTTGTGCCAATTGCTGATCTAACGGGAGGTTTGGGTGATTCCATGTTGGCCATGGATGTGACAAACCTGCAATTGGAGCTTCTTCAAAGGAAGATATATCAGCTTGATGCTCAGACTGAACAGTTTATTGATTCTGACCTCGAAATTCAGGCTCTCAAGTCGGCAACGGCTTCTTTTCAGGTCATTATCCAGTCCTTGGCGCAGCGTTTATTCATTCTTTTGGAAAATATCCCTGATCCCGCAAAAAGTACCGGAATTGAGAAGTACCTCTGTGAAATGTTGCCAAAACTTATCTATATGATTCTTGAAGCCATGTCCGACGAAATTTTTATTGTGTTCAGAAAGGAGATTATCAATTTCATCACGGAGAATACCATTTATCCCGTGACGGAAGCAACTGCCGAAATATGCGGTGCGGTGATAAAGAGAGACCCAGCTTATTTCAAAAAGCTTGCCCCTGTGCTTATTGAGCGTATTCGCGAGGAAGTTACCGAGAATGGAGCTGGTCAGTCTCGTACAGGAATTGATATCATCCCCAGGGATCAAAATCTTTACTGGAATCTCATGATCTTGAACTCTTGCATTGGTAATGCAGGCGAGTTTATAGTGGATGTTGGTGAACAATTGAGTGACATTTCATTCTTCTTGATGAAGACTGTTCGAGGCCCCGTGGTGTTTGCTAGCACTCACTTATTGAATCAAATTCTTCAAGGTGCGACAAAAATTCGTTTGAAGGAGACGAGACTTGTCAGCCCAGCTTACACGAAAACCCATGAATTAGATGAGAAAGCATGGGGTGGGTTTCAGTTTGATGATTACAGATTTTCGAAGGAGAATCTTACTTTTGATTGGTTTATCCCATCATCCAGAGAAATCGAATTTGCAGTGAAAACATTCAAGGCGCACATAACTAAAGCGTTGTCTAACATCCTGGCAGCCTTGAAAAAGATTCTTCAGCAAGGAGACGAGGAGAAGAATTCCTCATTGGATTTATCAGATGACATACGTGCCAACTTTCTCTACTTGGGCTACGGTATGAGTGGAATGTCGTATTTGTTCGATCCATCGTTTGACGAAGACATTCCAAAATTGAGCGATCATAAGTTTGAAACTATCCAGAATAGACTTTCTCTTCTTTCCCAAATCCGTGATATGAGAACAGCGAAATTTTCTGATACCAATGAACCTGTGATTGAAAATATCCACGAAGACTTAAAGAGTATTGTTCAGGATATTGAAGGACACAACAAGATTGTTTTTGAGGAGTCAACAGGAAACAAAGGTTTAGATTCTGAGTTGTTTGTCAAGGGTGTTTTGTCATCAGAATTTGGGTCTGTAGAGAGCCTCAATGGTTCTGAGAGCGAGTTGAGAAGGCCTGAATTTCACAACATAACCTCATTAGAGGCTTCTGGAATTGATGACTCTGCAAGAGCCAGTCCACAGTTGGCAGGTGTTGAAATGTCGTCTATGAATCCTGCCATAACTTTCAGAGAAAGACAGTTGTACACAAGCAAATACTTTTTTGGCGATGATATCGAGACAAGAAAGGCTAATGGATTGTATCTAGAGATACACAAAATGAGGCATTTGGTGGGTAAAAGTTTACACTTCATATTCAAGTTCATGCATTCTCATCTTTCAGACAATACCAAGCTTTTCAAGCATTTGCTCTACACCTTGAATATTTGGTTTGCGGACGTGGGACGTGAGCGTTTACTTGATCATCCTCATGCTCGTATCTCCTTAAGTTATGTTAATGAACTTCAAAGTATCAATCGAATCAGAAAACCTTTTACGAGACTTGGGTTTGGTGGCCGAATTGAGGCATATCATCTGCTAAGAGTGGCTCTTCATGCAACAGCGCGGTCGATGACAGACTTGGATCGAGCACTTATTGAAGATATCGTCAAATTATCCTGCTCGACATATTCTGCAATTGCAGAGCCCGCGCAAACGACTTTGGTTGATTCAATGAAAAGGGTTAATGGGTCTTACAATGTGATTGTCAGGTCTTGTCTTCGCCATGTGACAAAAGCGATTGAAGAGCAAAACCACAAGAATATCGAGAGTGGTTTGAATGTGTTTGAAATTAAGCGGATCAAAGCCAAGTTACAAAATGATTTTGCGAACCTTCAAAAATACATTGAAGTACTCCACAAATGTTTCTCAATCGACGATAAGGACGTGATCGAGATATCTCATCGTTCTTTAAAGGAGTTGTGCGGAGTCGTGTATCCCCCTCGGAAAATCTGTTTGATTGATCACAATCTACTTGATTTGATTAGACCACCGGACGAATTTATCGATCTTGAAATTAAGGCTGTCACATACGCGAAGGATCGGAAACGGGCGTTGTACATTGAGAAGCTTGAACTGATTGAAAGTACCGTTATATCCTACGAGCAAACAAATTCTCATTGGAAAACAAGCTCGTTGAACATCCTATTTTTGATTGAGCTTCAGGTGGAGTATGAAATCGCGACACGTACGGATATGTTTGATTTGCTTATGAAGACGGCACAGTCAGACCACCCAATTGTTTCAAGAGCTGCATTGAAAGGTATTACGAAGTTGCTTAACAAGCTCGAAACTTTGTCTCTTTATGATTACAACATGGCAAATGCGTATGACGCTACTCATATTATGAAATCACTCGAAGTCATTGATACTCGTCCTCATGGCGGAGAGTCTTACTATGAAACATGGCAAAAGGAAATCAAAAGCAAGGATGCCGAATACTTTGTGGACTATCGAATGAGCCGCGGCTGGCTTTTCTGGGATACCGAAGCCCTTGTTGTGAAAAATGAACCGATGCTTGGGCTCAATTTGAATGAGGCAGACAGTGAGATCTTAAAACACATGTCGAGCAAAATTTCAAAGGAATGGTTTGTCAATATCATCAACTTGTGGATAGCCGACAATGATTCAAACTTTGCATTTCAAGGAACAGACGTTTTTATTACTGCTGGGATAGTCTCTTTAGTTTCCAGTGGCGTTATCCAGAACATTTCTTTCAGCGATATATTGGCAATCATTGAGTCTCTGTACGATAAGGAGGAGAAAAGCTCACATATTGTTGTGTGTGAATTGATTACGGGTATTTTGATAGCATCGAAAAATTTTAACCCGGACTATGTGGAACAAAGAGACGAGTTTTTGGTTCGCTTCCTCAAAAACATTTTTGAAAATGACTTGACTCCCGAGACGAAATACATTTGGAATATTTTCGCGTGGTGGACACCGGCTCATATCGATAGTAGGAGGTTCCCTGAAATAAGAGATGTGATTCTTAAATTCCAAATCACGAAGGATTCGGATTCAGCTTATATGGAAGCATCGATGTTGACATACATGAAGTCATTTGTTTCCGCTATTACTTGGGCGACTCCTAACGCGTATGAAATTTTCGATTTGTGTTTTGAAAATATCACAAACCGGTACGAAGCTATTCGGGACCAGATTGGCTCATTGATCGTCGTTACCTCATTTGCATTTTATTGTGATTCATTCCCAGATGTAGGAAGTTTCATTGAGGCTAGTCATGGCGACCAGGATTCTTTGCTTAAGCGAAGCATTAACGATAAGCTTTATTCAAAGCTCGAAGATCTTTTTACTCAGATCAGTGTTTACAGAAAGGAAGTGGATGACCTTCTGACACAAGATATCTTGAAGTCCAACTACTTTTATTGTGCTACTGCTGCTTTGAGTTGGTTAAAACAAGCATTCAACACGAGTGTCTCTTTGCAATATCAGTATATGGTGGACACACACATTATGCCCTTCCTTTTAGATTTGATGGCGTTGAAGGATGTGTGTCTTTTGGGCAATGTCGACCCAGTATCTGCTTTCAAAAAAGTGTCACAGATTCCGTTCGAGGGCAAAGCGCTTAATGATGTGGTTTCTATGCTCGAAAGGTACATGAGTCAAAACCTCAGTTTGCTACAATATCTTGCCCTTGGTGAGTTCACCGAAGTGATTTACTTTAAGAATTTGTTTAAACTAAACTTTGATCAGCGGTTTAAAATCTTAGACTTTATAAACTCAATGATGTATCACAAGAATCCGGAGATCAGAGAGGCGCTGTCGTCGACATTTTCGGGATTGATTTACACCACTCCACCAAGTGATATTGAGGAGATTGTCAAGTCTTACAATAAGAGATACTCAGCCGATTTGGATAAAATTAGAAAAAAGCACAAAAAGAAAGGTTTCAAATCCATTCCGAACGATGATCTTATTATTTTGCATGGTGCCACTCTTGGGCTTGGTGCATTGGTGCACGCATTTTCATTTATTTCGCCTCCCCCTTCATGGATTCCAAACACTTTGTCCATTTTGTCGAACAAGGCATCGGGACTTCCGGGAATTGTTGGTAGATCTGCAAAGGAAACATTGGGCAAATTTAAGAAGACAAGACAAGATTCGTGGCATATCGATAGCAGGGTTTTTAGTGAAGAACAGATCCAAGACCTTGAGGGTGTTCTCTGGAGAAGCTATTTCATCTAAAGATCCTAAATGATTTTACGACGTTATGAATAAGAAAGAATATTACTAAATCTTGAGTAACTCAATGATGATCGTAGGTATTTCAAATGCGATTTTCTGTTTATAGTGTCTATATGCATACTCATGGGTTTTTGAAAATATTGTTGAAAACTTGTCTGTCGTCTTCGCTGATATTGTCGAAAATGGCCCCGTAGAGTGTAGGGTTGGATGATTGAAGCGAGCTTGAAAAGTCTTTGAACACAATCACGGGATCGACATTGTCTAATGGTGTAGCACCAAGCACATCTTCAAATACTTGATCTTCATCATCATCAAAAGCCCTGGAGCCCAAAAACTTGTTGCTCTCCTCGTTGAGGAACATTTGGTATCTATCAGTATTGGCCGAGTCCTCGCCCTCAGAATCAGAGCCGTCAAAATCGTTAAATTCGGGAATATCGTCCTGGAATCCACCGCTGAAATTTTCAGTGTCATTGAATTCTGCCCTTTGTTTCTCCAAATTTTTAAGCGCCTTAGGCAATTCTTTGAACAAGGAGGCAAGACTGGTGCCGATATGAGAAGTGAGTGAAGGCACAACAGCTGCCACCTCAGCACTGTTGGAAATACGAATAAATCCCAAGACAAACAATTTGATATCGTACACCCTTTTAGCCTTTGGCACCAATGCAAACCATTGCTCAAAGAAGAAGTAGAGGTGCTGGTTATCGTGGAGCAACTTCAAAGTCGTTGGACAATCGTACATCAAACATGAAATAATGAAATCAATCAGGTTAATTTGCATTGAGCCGTTGACACTTTGAAGAGAGTCTTTTTGCACCAGCGAGAGAACAGGGAGAATCGTTTTGCAAAGTTCAACAATGAATGGAGGCGAAGCATGTTGCAAGGCAAGAATAAACGTCTGGCCCAATTCGCATGCGAGCGATATATCACTATAATCTGGGATTCCCTCTTCCCCACTAATAATCAACAAAATCACACTCAAAAACTGAGAAGTAATTTCTGGCGTTTGCACAAGATAGCCACTACCAAAAACCAAATAGTTTTTGAGACATGGGGACAAGTCCTCGGTATACATCAAGGCCACACCTTGCGAAAATGAGTTGGCCAAACGGGAGAAGTGGCTCCACATCAATGGCGATACTGCACGCAAAAGGAAAATGGAGTTTTCAATCAACTCACCAATCTCTGCAATAAAATCGTCCAATTGATTATCCAAAACATATTCAATCACTGGAGAGAACGTCTCTTCCAATTTCATACAGACTTCCCTGGAGTTTTCAAACGATAACAATACGGTAATCATGGTATTCAATAATCCAAGAGCAGCAGTGATTTTATCTGAGATTGCGTCATTATAATCAGTTTCATAATCGTCAGCTTCAACATTAGCCGACTCCTTGATTTCCAAAGCCAAGCGCAAAAACTGCTCGACAAGGTTTTTCATCAAATCAAGGCCGAATGGCTGGAGTTGAGGAGCAAAATTTTCCACACACTCCTGCATCACTACGGAAACAGACTCATTATCAATCTCGTTCGAAAGTTCAAGCAATTTCGACATAGTGGGCAAAATAATGGCCGATAAAATCTCGCGGAACTTGGTGTGATGGAGATAGGCCTGTACAGCCAAAGCACTCTGTAAAGTCACCGGAAGACTGACATCACCAGCATCGGAGCTGAACAGTTTAAGGATTCCGTGATACAAGGTGGAAATCACATCCTGTTGTTGCAAGGACAAGTCGGAGAATTTCAGACACACGTCCAAGGTTCTTGCCTGGAGAAACTCGAACTTGGAGTCCAAATTGGGCAAGACAAATTGGGCAAGAAACAGCTCCATTTGTCCCGAATAAGGCGATGCCTGAGGCGTAAGAATGTGTGAGATTCCACCCACCAATCTAAGCGCACCATCCTTCTTACGGGCGACTTGCAAATCTTCTTGTTGCAGGTTTAAAGCTGTGAGTTGAGCCACAGCAAATGCAATAATTGGCTCGGCAGTGTACTTCTTCCGTTTCAGCACAAGCGTGACCAAAAGCCCCAAAGCGGCAATATCGGGCTCCAGGTCATCGAAGTTGTCCAATTTAGAGTTGATATAGTCGGCAGGATCGGTCTCAAAAAGTTCGAGCGTCTCATCCAGTGGACATAACAAGGGGAAAATGAAATGCGACACGATGCTTTCGAAACATGGCTTGAGAATTGCCCACGATTCCTTTTGCGTGACACAGTGCGAAAGGAAATCTAGCAAATGATATAATGCAGTGCTTGAGAGCCAACGCTCGCCTTTACACCAACGCTCCATAAGCGATAAGTAGATCGACATCACGTGCGGGATGAATTGGGAGACGAACAACTCACGGAAACCATCCAATTTGCGTTTCAGCGAAAGATCACGTGAAGCGTAACGGCGGAAAAGACGCTCCATATTGGCGACCGACCATTTGTAACACTTGGCAATCTGGGTCTGCGATTTTTCCAGGTCCAGAGCTGTGCCCGTTTGAATATAAGCAGGAGGTTCGTGAGAAATGACACGGCAGTGGAAATCGCCCCATTTGGCCAATGCATCTTGCGCTTGAAGAACTTGGGGCAAATCAAAGTAGGTGACAAATTTATACGCCTTAAGAATATGCTTCAAGATCTCGGCCGTCACTTCGGTGATATCCAGCTGCAAGATTGCGTTTCCAACATCGAGCAAGTGAGGGAAAACCTGCGAAATGATTGGATCAAGCGTGCTTTCCCTTTCACTGTTTTCTACCCAGCGATAAAATCTACAAACCTCGGCAAAACACATGACTCCGGTATACATGCTCGATATGTCGTCCAGTTTTTGGAGAAGCACTCCAATTTCCGGAAGAAGCAGCGGCCAGTTCAGCGGGTATTCGGCAGCAACAAGGGTACGGAAAACAGGAAGAAGTTGATTTTTTTGAGTGAATTCGACGGTTTCTAAAACTGACACTAGGCGGTCTCTGACCACGGGCTTTTCACCTTCATCAATGCGTCCTTGTGGGTTAGTCCAATGGCGCACGACGCGGTTTTTGAAATAAACGGCAGCGGCTTTACGACATCCAACGGGAACTTCATTGGCGGCTATAATGTCCAAACAAGCACCGAGAAACCCGGGAGTTTGTGAAAGCTGGCGAAGCTCCAGCTCGGCCTTTTGGCGCACGTCTTG
>JAJMKX010000378.1:0-13225 GCA_030569435.1 Metschnikowia koreensis | reverse complement strand
GTCCTTATATACTAATTCTCCTCAGTCCCTCGGGCCACGCCCGTACGCTGAGCGGGACTTCCAGGCCCGAGCTCCACGGCTCGGTTCACGGCTTTGAGCGGGGGTCCCCGCGGATCACCCGCTCGCCTTAAACCTTAAGCCACCGTTCTGGTTTCATATGTTGTTGGGTCCTGTACAGAGCACGGACCTTATCCCAACAGGTGTTTTCCGGCTAGTGAGATATAAGACAGCAGAATCATTCGATCTCCTCACCGTAATCAATTTTTCTACCTTGGCTCAAGGCGCACTTTTTGAGGACTGAGAATAGGACAAGATGTTAACAGAGAAATCAGGGCTATCCAGAACTGCAAGCAAATGAAGTTGGCGTTGAAGGAAACCTATCCATTGGGTCGATGACGTAAGATTCATTGTTGTTACAAATATGTATTAGATTGCTTTCTTTTGCTGTGGTACAGCGTGAAGGGGGCTTTGGTTCGCCAGTCGGTATATATTTGGGAGCTGTTTAGAGGTTTTTTTTTCTATAGTTTATAGTTTTTAGAGAGTGATGGTTAGTACCATTTCTCTCGCCCTTTAATCAGGTCTATCAGTCAAAAAAAAAAAAAAAAGAGATGACCCAAAAGATAATTTATTCTCACGGGAATTAATAAAAGATTCTATACAATAACCAATAGGTATCAGCTCAATTACTCTTGCCATGGAGCGGGCTGAACTTGTTTCATATGAAAGAGAATTCAGCGGAGCACTAAAATTATTATAGGGATACGTGATTAAGTCAGAACTTCGGCACACGCAGAATCTTAGGAAAAAAAAAACTTCTCAAATCTTCCTCCTCATGTCTCCGTCAAGAAGAGAAAGTAACCTAACCTTTCTGAAAATTTACAGGTAGTTAGTGTCATGATAATTTTCATTTAAGCTTTCCGTGTGGGTTATATTTTCGTCAGATGGATTCTAGACATTCTACATATACCGGTGAATTATGACAATTCTGTTTCTAAAACGAACAATCAAACATGAATGTGAGTCGTTTCATGATATGGGATTCGTTCCTAAAAACAACATATACCCTTTCAACAAAAGAGGATGAGTAATCAAAGTCAAACTTTTTGGTTAGATTAATTTTTGCACGTCTCTTTTGAGCAGACGAGTATTTTCCAAGATACGGAGTTGTTTTGCAATTGAATCAGACTCCACGGGCACGGGACGGTAGCTTATACTGAGAGTTTCTCTTTCGTCTACCAGAAGAAGATCCTTGACCAGCAAGATATCGCGAAGCAGGTAGTTTGTCTTGAAATACAGCGATAAGAATTCTGTGGGACGAAGAGAGTGGGAAAACGTGAAGTAAAAATGTTTAAGACTCACAAGTTGCAACAAGCGCACAATCATATCCAATGCCTTCACATAAGCAATTTTTCCCGGGTACAGTTGAGGATCAATTCTGTTATAGATATGCGCCACATCATGCGAACTCAGACTGAAATGGTTACTACGGTGATGCATGCCGCTCATATCAAAGGTTTGAATCAAGCGCCTGATGGAGCCTGCCCCGCCAGTTTCCCCTGTGAGATTGAAAAATTCGGCCACGAGACGTACTTTCTCCTTGTATGTACCATCCGAAAGTATGCTACTAAGTGTAACAGAAGCGAGAGAGCTTTGTGATAAGGCCAGATCAGCGACCCGTGTCATGGAAACGACACTTCCTGCTCGAGACAGGGAAGCTGAAGCTGAAAAGTCTAATTCGGCACCGCATCTTTTATTGAATGAAGCGATGAAAAACCGGCGCTCCTTGATGAATTGGGGTTCAGGGTCCACAAACGAAGTTAATGAGCGAATACGAAGCAAGTAGTTGAGAAGAAAGAAAAACGACATTTCCTCACGTTCCACTTCGGACACCATCTTCGACTCTGTCACTGGAGCAACAATATTCCCGTTTGAAGTGTCCGCAATATAATTGGACAACAGTATATGAGGAAGACTTAATAAAACCTTTAAAAACACATCTGCCTTATTGGCCAAAGTATCGTCGATTTGATTACCCTCGGTTGCACTGGCCACTAGGCAGAATGCATAATATCTATAATAGTTTGTGATAAGGGGCAAGGTGACTTCAGGATCAAGAAGAATCGGCGGAAGAAAAGACTCGGATAAAGAAACAGATTCCGCATTCTCATCCGGAAAAACAAGCGGGAGTATACTTGAGGGAACGCCAGCCAAAAATGCCGCTTTCCCGATTTCCACTAGTGTTGGAAGTAAAGCCACTTTACATTGATGAAATTGGGGCTGATTCTCAGGATTCAATATTGCTAGATACCGCGAAATCACCAGCACTATACTACCCATAAGCGAGCCATGTTTGAGGTATGGCTGATCAGGAACACAGAGACCAAGGCTCACATTCACAGCGTTTATAAACGTAGATCGGACCAAATTATCTGACTCTACAAAACGCACATTTACTGCATCAAAAAGCATTTCACAATGGCGCACCACTTGTTGTGACAGCTGGCCCAAAATAGCAGCAGCACTGGAAATATGAATATCCATCACGGGCGAAAGTTGTTTCCGCTGGTTCATTATTTGAGTACTGATTTGAGCGAGTCTAGTCACCACCAAAAACCATAACCAATGGTGGGAAGAAGTCGGCGATTTCGCCAAAATACAGAAATATTCCATTGCCACATCAGGCAATGTTTGTGCTGCATGTAAGTACTCAGCTTTGCTGGAAATCTGCTGATATAAAGATAATCGTTCATCCAAATGCAGCAGAATCCGTGCTATTAATGGGGCCGGGTCCGGGGTATCGGCAAATCCAGAGACAGCAGCGGCAATTTCGTCCTCTGAGCGAGTCATTGAGGTACTTAAGTTTTCAGGAAGTGATTCACTAGTAGAATCTTCGAGTAGAATTTCTTTTTGCAAATGAATATAAAACAGGCAAAATGAGGAACACCTGATTCATTTTAGTTACTGCGACTGTGAGTGAGATTCAATCTTGGGGTGGGAGTGCATGTAAGCCATGGCTTCAACTCTCAAAATTCAAAGTGCACCAGTCCAAATCCTCACTCAGTCAACTGTGCGCCAGTTTTAGCCATAACGGGGCTAGCTTAAGACCCGTACACCACGTACTTCCCAGAGCAGAATTTGGGGTAGTCCTGGATGCAAAATTGATGACTCGGAAAATCTTCAATATAAACCCGTGCTTTCAAGCCTGAGATACCAAAAAGCTACAGTTATTTCTAAACTAAGCACATGTCGGGGTCGTCACGTGCGCTTCAGCGGGCGCTTGCCTCCGTTTTCGAAGCGTGGGACAGTGCCCTCGATTGGAAAAACGAGCCATCTCCACAGATCAAGGCCCTTTATGGAACTATCTATAAATATTTGGAGCGCCACAATACCATGAGCACCAGTGGCGGCAGCGCCAATGACGAAATGCGTGCAGCTCACGAAGCGTACGTCAAGACATCCGAGGACCTATCTCGAGAAGTGTTCTTTTTGCTGCTTCTCACTAGACTTCTGCCTGTTTTAAGTGAGGCCGAGGTTTCTCTTTGGCTTCACACATATCTCCGTCCGGCCATCGATAGTGCTGGATTTGACAATTCTTTTGTTAATCAGGCCCGTGAGTTTATTCATGCGCTAACTTTGGAGGTTTATTTTTCCGATGATGCCTTATTACTTCATCGCAGGCACCTTATATCGAATATGGTGATGGAACATATTGCCCGGATCTTTATAGGCGGTACCCCTGCTTCTTACGCCATGATTGGCATGTCGGTGCTGGAAACCGAGAAGGATACCCAGATTCATGTCGAACGCGTGCGGTTTATCGAGAAAAATGCCTGCTCGTTGCTTCAAGAATGGGGTCTCAAAAACCCTCGTCCATTCTTCTTGCTTCTTCACAAGTTTTACCTGTCACCTCTAAAACGATTTAAGGTGCTCGATCTAGCGTCTCGTGTTGTGTCATGTAACGTGTCGCAAATCCAAAAAATGCTCGATACACCGTTTTTCCTGGATTTGCTTAGGTCTTTATTACTCGATTGTAGCGAAACCATTTTGGGTAGTTGTTTGAGTGTTTTGCTCATGACTATTGGCAAAATTTGTCACAAAATTTCGGCCTACTTGCCTGAGCTTCTTGCCATATATACGAGACTTCTATTATGGAAAGAACACGGTACTCAGCTATCCACTAACGAGGTGGCGGGCGTTTTATGGGAATTTGCAGAAAGCGACCAAAATACTTCCATCATGCAAACACAAATTTACAAAGATGGTCAGTTCAACATGCTGTATTTCACCACATTAATCTATGGCTTATTCCCCTTGAATTTATTGGCATTTTGCAAATCTCCGCACGATTTTCTCTCGAAAAATCCACCCAAGACACTAGTAAAAGAAACCGCCACCATTCAGGATGCAATCGCACATAATGAAGACCTTTGCAAGTCTCTCGCTACAAAATCAAACCGAACTTTACTCCGTCTCATGCTTCACCCAAATATCTCAAATGATACCACGCTTCAAGACGAACTCAAGTCTCCAATAGACTGGATCTTGAAAAAAAATGAAGGTTCTGATGTTGGTGAGGAAGAGGTCTTAATTGAATGTTATTCATTAAACCCGGATATCTTCTTCTCGATCCCGGAAACAATCGTGCTACCCGATAGGTTGTTCCAGAAAATACAATCAGCTAATGGTTTTGCGAATCAAGACTCCGACTTGAAAGTTCTTCAATCTGTTGCTCTGAATGAAAGTTCGTTCCCTACTTCGCATCGTGGATCTATCCAGCTGTCTTCTGGGAACCCTCTTGATTCGAAATTACCCAGTCTTTGGCTTAACATGGATCGACGCGTATCAATAGTTCCTACGCGGCTAGTATTGGAGAATAATGGACCTGTTCAGATTCAGAACCCATCTCTGCCACAACCAGAGATTCAAGAGATTAAATTCAAATCAGTTGATTTCGGTGGAGGAGGCAGTAGCATCAATTCAGATTCCACTGTGAGAGATGATAAGTCGATAGAAACAAAGAAAAAAGACCACCTCTCTGATCTTTATACTGTTCACGAAAAATTGTTTACTTCCTCTGCTGCAGTTGCTGCAAACCAGACGATGGTGAATACCGATACAGCTCATAGTACTGCCGGCAATTTCCAAGGATCTACAAGTACGGCGTCAAATATTCTTACGAAACAGCTTCAAACTGAGGGTAAAGCAGATGTTCCAAGTTCAGATGCAAGAGGTCCCCGGCATCAATCTGCAGGCAGTGCCTTGGATTTCTACCAGAGAGAACTTCTTCTAATGAAGAATGAGTTGGAATTCTCAAGTTATATGAAACACCTCAACAAACACAACTATGTCAAGCTTAAGCTCAAATTTAATCGGATGATCAAGGATCAAAGCATCGAAAATGTTTCCAAGGGTGTCAAGGAGCATTCTCGGGAACATGAATCACTTATTCAATCGATGAAAAAATTACAAGAGGCTAGTGAGGAGGCAATTTCAAAGAAGTCAGAGGAAAATGAAAAATTATTAGCCAAATTACGCGAGCTTCAACAAAATATTGCTGAACTTCGAGGCACCACTGAAACCGCAAAGTCTGTATTAAATGAAAATGAGTCGATCGTGGAACGTTTGAAGACAGATGTCAAAACAAAGGAAAACAGTGTTCGTGAGTTGAAATATAAGGTCGGAGTTCTTGAGCAAATAATGCAAAAAGCTTCTATAGCAAAACAGAAGAAATTACCCGAACATCAACAAGTTCCTTTGTTTTTGAACGAGCAAGAGACGGAAATTGCTCGCTTCCAAGTTCAGCTAGGAATGTTGCAAGCAGAGAACAAAACTCTTGAGATGTCGCTCAAACGGACTACTGAGGAACTCGAGCTTCAAAGAAAAAATGTGGAAGTTGAGACGATAAACAAAAATTCGGACTTGAAGAAGGCATTCTCCATCAAGGAAGAACAATATGAGCGAAAACTAAAAGAGCTCACTACTCTCAAAGTAAAGTACGAGCTGGTTCTCGACGAACAAAGTGCCAGAATTGCACATTTATCGAAAGCGAAGCCTATTCGAATTCCAGGAATGAGCACCCCAACGCAGCCAAATCCAGCTAGTCAATTGGGACCACGAACTTTTTCTACAACCCCACATACGTATCTTGGGGAATCAAGTGGGGATTATTTTTCAAGAAATGGCGCTATTGGTCAAAGACTACTGGCGCATGAATACTCGCCACAAAAAGATTCCATGTACCCGTCGCTGGAAAGCGTCTCACTGTCAGCCACAACTCCTGCACTACATGTAGGAGATATGCCCTTTAAGACCAGCAAAATGCAAGATCCACCTCGATCAAGTTCCAGTGCTTCCATTCCAATTGTCAGAGGAAGGGGTGGCTACCAGAAACGGTCAAAAAAGATTATGTAAAAGCCGAAGTCCACTGTTTTTTTTTTTCTTCTTACCCCTTAGTTTTACATAGAAAATATGTTTTTTCGAATTTAAGGTTTTCATTGGTGACGTGTCCAGAGCTTTGGATCACGTGGCACACAACGCATATTCGCGACTTTATGCACCACGTTCGTTCTGGAAGTGCGTGTTCCAGAGAAAACCGAGATCTGGAATACTACTGTTATTTTTTTTCTTCCCTTTCCCTTTTTAATTCCATTGCTTCAAAGGAACAAAAATGTCGCTGACCATTAAGAAGAGAGGCAAGAAGTCTGCGGCTCCAGTGAAAACCGTGGATGCCGACTTGGCCGAATTGGCCGACATTCTTCCGGAAAAGAAACAACAAGCCGCAACCTTAGCAAAAGATCCGGAACTTCACTACTGGATCGGCTTAACTTTGGTTACTGTTTTGGCAGCTTTCTTGAGATTCCGTATTCTTGGATATCCTGATAAGGTTGTGTTTGACGAGGTGCATTTTGGAAAGTTTGCCTCGTACTACTTAGAAGGTACTTACTTTTTCGACTTGCACCCACCTTTTGCTAAGTTGCTCATTGCTTTTGCAGGATGGCTTGTAGGTTACGATGGTAGCTTCAAATTCGATAGCATTGGAGACAACTATATCACCAACAATGTGCCATACATTGCTTACCGTACGTTCCTGGCCATTCAGGGTACTTTGGTGGTTCCCATTATGTTTATGACCATGAAGACCCTCAACTTCTCGGTTCTTGCATGTGTTTTATCATCCACTCTTGTGGCCTTTGATAACGCTCAAGTCATTGACTCGAGATTGATTCTTTTGGATGCCACATTGATTTTGAGTGTGGCAGTCACCATTTTCTCCTACTGTAAATTCAGTGTGTACCGCCGCCAACCATTCACTCAGTGGTGGTGGACCTGGTTGCTGTTGACTGGTGTTGGTTTGTCTTGTGTGATCTCCACAAAGTACGTTGGTGTTTTCACCTACTTCACCATTGGTATTGCCGTCATACACGAATTGTGGATTTTATTGGATATCAAGAAGGGGCTCACTATTGAGGAGTTTGCCAAGCACTTTGTCGCCCGTTTGTTCTCATTGGTCATTGTCCCATTCTGCATCTACTTGTTCTGGTTCTACTTGCATTTCCAGATTCTTTCCAAGTCAGGTCCCGGCGATGCTTTCATGTCCTCCAGTTTCCAAGAGTCTTTGGAAGAGTCTCCATTGGTGAAAACTTCGAAGAACGTTAACTACTACGATGTGCTTACTTTCAAGCACAAGGACACTGGTGCTTTCTTGCACTCGCATGACTTGGTGTACCCCTTGCGTTACGAAAATGGTAGAGTTTCTTCCAACTTGCAACAAGTCACTTGTTTTTCGCATGGCGAAGAAACCGAGCTCGTGGACCCAAACTCCCAATGGCAAATTGAGCCTTCGACCGGCGGTAAAAGAGGTGAGGCTGTTTTCACCAACGACGTTGTTCGTTTGAAACACATCGGTACCGGTGGTTACTTATTGACTCACGACGTCGCCTCTCCATTGAAGGCCACTCACGAAGAAGTTGTTGTTGTCCACGGCGAGACTGCTGAAACCAGATTCAATGAAACGCTTTTCCGCATGCGTTTGTCGGAGGCTGGAAGCAAGAAGGACGAGTCCAAGCGTAAGATTGTGAAAACAAAGGCTACTCCATTCAAGCTTGTTCACATGGACACTGTGGTTGCCTTGTGGACTCATAAGGACGAGATGTTGCCAGAATGGGCATTAGGCCAGCAAGAGGTTAGTGGTAACAAGAAGATTACTGACACAGACAATATCTGGACCATTGACAACATTGTCGGCATGCCCGAGAGCGATGCCAGAAACCACTACATCCCCAAAAACATCATTCCAATGCCATTCTTGAAGAAGTGGTGGGAGTTGCAGGGGCTTATGTTCTTGCACAACAACCAGTTGTCTTCTGAGCATCCATTTGCCTCACAGCCAGACTCATGGCCTCTTGCTCTCTCGGGTGTCTCTTTCTGGAACGATAACGACGAGAGAAAGCAGATTTTCTTCACCGGTAATGTGGTTGGTTTCTGGATCCAAGTCGGATTCCTCGCTGTCTACGTTGGTTTTGTTGCTGCTGACTTGGTCACAAGCCGCAGAGACTATCATATCTTGACTGCTAAGGCCAGATCGAGGTTGTACAACACCTTGGGCTTCTTGTTTATTGGCTGGGCCGCTCATTACTTCCCATTCTTCTTGATGAACAGACAGAAGTTCTTGCACCACTACTTGCCTGCCCATTTGATTGCTGCCTTGTTTGTTGGTGGTTTTGCTGAGTTTATCTGCACTAACAGAAGCCAAGTTGTGCGTAGAGGCGTTGCTCCTTCGCAAATCGACAAGCCTAAGTTTGCTGCATTGTCTGCCATTCTTATCTTGGCTACTGTTTGGTACTTCTGGTACACGAGATTCATTGTGTACGGAAACTTCACCATGCCACCTGAAGAAATCAAGAAGAGACAATGGCTTGACATTGCCTTGCACTACAGCAAATAATGAGGTTGTTTAATAAGTACACCGTGTTAGAGCAGATCGCTGTCTTTTGATGACTAGTGTGGTTCTGGCACGTGGCTGACATTTTAGCCTCTGTTTGATTTGTAAGACAAATGAAGAAGAAAGAAAAAAAGAAAAAGTTTAAAGGTATATTTTAGAATACATGGCCGATGTCATCGATCACAGAGACTGTTCAAAAAAAATTGGAAAGTAAACATGTAGGTGAATGTGGTCTACATTATTGGCTAGATCAAATTGCGCACGCTCGAAAGTTGAAAGACGTCATGGGATAGTTTCGCGATAACGGGACGAGCTAAATTTCTTACAATCTTCTGCTTACTCTCAACATAGAAAACAAAAAAAAAAAACAAATGGCTATAAAAGCGTTTTTAGAAAGCTTGCGTGTCCGGCCGCAAAACCTGCAACTCCTTAGAGTGGTTACAGGTAATCAATCGGCAGATATGGACTCTGTGGTGAGTGCAATTACGTATGCCTATTTCCATCACCAAAAACACCCTAAAGAAGAGCCAATTTTGCCCTTGATCAATATTTCCCGCGAGGAGTTCAGACTCCGTAAAGATATTGTTCTTCTTTTGGGAAAACACGATATTTCCAGCTCTGAACTTTTTTTTCTTGATGACGTGCATCAATTTACACTGCTGGGCAAAAACACGCAATTGGATGTTGTATTAGTGGATCACTGTAATCTTCAAGGAGAGCTTTTGACAGAACTTTACGAGGCCAAAAGATTAATCGTTTCCGGAATTATTGATCACCACGCAGACGAAACTGTTTTTCTCGATGCAGAGCCACGCATCATCCAGAGCAATGGTTCTTGTTCTGCTCTAGTGTTCAATTTCTGGAATAAGCAGATCGGGCCTATTTTAGATAGAGATGCCGTACTGTTATTATTGGGTCCTCTCTTAATTGATACTTCGAATATGCTGCAAAAAGTGGAGTCTGGAGATCAGGAAGCGTTTGCCCAATACGCAAAAGTGTTGGCAGAATCCGAAGCAGTTTTGCAGACTGTGGTGGTGGATCCAAGCACGTTTTCTGAAGTGTTTTCCGAGTTGAAAATCGCTAAAAAGGACTTGAAAGGGTTCTCGCTTTTTGATATCTTGAGAAAAGACTATAAGCAGTTTAAATTTATAAGCAGAGACGGGAAATCCATCAGTGTTGGATTCTCCTCTATTGGCAAGTCACTCAGCTGGGTCTTGTCCAAATTTTCTGTTCCCGAAGTGCTTGAATCCATCCAGAAAATGACCCAAACGTTTCATTTGGATGTTGTGGTGATCACCTCCTCATTCACCCAAAAGGATACTCGCATTTATACCCGGGAATTCTGTTTCAGCACCGAAAACCGTGAACTTGAGGGACTTGCATCTTTGGCTTCCGAGTTACAATTGACCCCTGGTTTTTACCAGGATTCATCGGTGGCAGAGGTCTTAGCCCAGCTCAACCAGGCAGTCATTTTCCGGGTCTACAACCAGCAAAACACCGCTGCCTCCAGAAAACAAGTGGTGCCTGCAATAAAAGAAGTCATTGAACAGAGACTTTAATATAGAATAAAATAATATTTACATGTTTAATTAATAACTACTTTCCTTGTGGAGCTAAGTAGCATACACTATATTTCCGGGTAATATCCCCATCCATCAAGTCCACTGTTTGATGATGTTTGGGAAGAAGCTCGTTGTTTTCGTTGAAATACGCCTCGAGTGACCGCCACACTTCCACCGGCACTTCAAGTAAATCGTCATCTTTGGAATCTGTTTGTACCGCGTAAAGCAATTTAAGACATTGCGTCAATGTTCTGTTGTCATACGAAACATCAAGACCAACACTGGTTACCCATACATTATACGCCAGAGACGAGTTTGCCAATTTCACAGTGAATTTTCGTACTCCTGAGGAGTTGACACGGTCAAGAATCGCGAAGTAAACAAAAGAGTATGGCGGGTACGTCTCAGTTTTATTTCCATACTGTAAATGAAGATTCCACTTAGGAATTTTAAGAGCCTCGCCATCTGGTTTACCGAGAGTGTTATTGCATGATAAACATCGCTCATTCCGCAAGGGAACAAGAAGGTACGAGGAGCCAATATGCACAAACCCCGGCTTTGGATTGAGTTTGCCGTCGTAGTTTTTATCATGATGGTCATGGTGGTCTTCGTGCGGCTTATGGCAGTGCCAGAAATCCATCATTTCGTGCCAATATTCCAGGGGCATATCGATGAACTTGTTTGAATTTGAGTCAACCACTACAGCTTCACATACGCCACACGTAAACTTGAATTGACTCACATCTTTAGCATCCCGAGGTGTCTTTTTTAGAAGATCATCTACTGACCATACACCATTTGTGTTTGTGAGGGCCGTGAACGGAGCAGGCATTGCTTTCAGCACAGGAGGATTTAGTGATAATGTGAGCAGAACCGCTGCATTTTTACTCGTAAGTTTTGTGATTTTGGCACCTTCCAATTTCCAGCTTTCATTGACTGGAAGAAGAATGTCATGAGATATTGTGGAGTCAATTTGTTCTCGAGCGGCAGTTTCAAGAACAATATGATTTCCTCGTAGCGCAAGGCTCTTCACTATATCATCTTCATTAGCAATATCGACGCTGACTGAGATTTGCTCTAGTCTTGGAAGATACTCGGATAAGTACATGAGGGAAGAAGAAGTAGTTAAGTGTGCGCGCAGTGGGCAATTTATTAGAGGGCCGGTAAAGACGCGAGGACTTGTAGTGATTCTTCTGTATTTTTACATATAAATATAGTTTTCCAAAAAAGAAAATTCTTTCATTTTCATCAAAAACGAAAAGACGATCATATTAGTTCCATAACTTCTAGTGAAGGTTTGGTGTATTGAAGTCTTTGCCGAATTATCCTTTAATAATTTAGATTTAATTAATCGCATTTCTAACAGAAGTCATTCAACACACTTGTTCTCGCAAAACTTGATTCGAGTCCATAATTAATCAAAACTATTCTATTTTCATGTCAGACTCTAATAAAACCTTTATCCTCATATACCCTTTTATCCACACGCAATAATTATATATAGAAAAATTCACCCTTTGAACCTTTCACTGCTCCGTACTGGGTAAGGTGGGTCAATGTAATCACCAGTTCCCACATGTGATCTTGTCCTTTTCTTCACATTGATAACTTTACTAGAACTAATCCAGCGTCGCGTAGGAGAAGAGTGTGGGCTGTCATCATGATGATCCAGAAAGAATCTGCGTGGTGATGCATCGAAACTTGAATGCTTACGTGTATCAAAAACTCTCGTAGACTCCGGAATTTCGGAACGGAGTTCTTTGGGACTTGGATTCCGAGAACTTGAAGCAGAACTCTTTCTTGAGTGGGGTGTGGAGTACCACGAGGGATCCAGACGGAATGTCTCCTTAGATGGGGACATTTGCGAATTCACCGAATCAGAAAAGCTGCGAATCTTGGAAGAACCGGGGTATTTTGAATTGAATCGCCTCGAATTCACGAAAAATGATATTGAGTTTTCAAGGAAGCCTTTGTATTTTGCATACCGAGAATTCAATTCTCGATCCAGATCAATGTAACAGAAATATTCAAGACTGTATTGGAGAAATGACACTCTTGTTTTCTTCAGTGCTTGGGACTCACAAAGAGTTCTATTAAATACCAAGAAATCATCTAATGGCGGAAAACCCGAAGACTTCAAGTTCAACACATTCTGGACAAGTATATTGTTGACCCAAAATACTCTCACGAGTGGATTCAAAATTTCCCTGTCTAGCACTTCCACTAGGCCAGATATAGTGTTTCCCCCAAAAAGATCGGGAATGTAATAATATAAAATCAACAAGCAACCGTGACTATAAAACATCCAAAGTTGGGCCAAGTCACCTATTAAAAGTATAATCGATAATAAAGGGACCAGTAGTTGCAGCAAAAAACCCTGAATATGAAGAATACATGTGTAAAGAAGCCAGTATGTGAGCAAGAACTGTACGTTCTGGCCCGGGGCTTTTAGTGCTTTCACGGATAACATCAAAGGCCACCAAAAGGTGAAGATGGCAAGCAATGGCCTTATACTTAGTAGTAAAAGCATTAAATAATATAATTCTTCTCCAATTCTCTCAAATGCGAGATTGCTTGTGCTGAATCTTGAAATTATTGCAAATCCCTAATTTATTAATTTGAGGGGAGATGCGTAGATGCAAATACCAGACTAATTGTGCCTTCACTATAAATTCGGGGTATACGTACGTGATCCAAAGGGATTCCACAAGGTTGAATCTAA
>JAJMKX010000377.1:0-13840 GCA_030569435.1 Metschnikowia koreensis | reverse complement strand
TCTTGACCGCCTTGATAGCTTCCTTGGCCATGTCATCCTGCTTGACCCACCATTGAGGCTTCAACAAAGGCTCAATAACATCACCGGATCTGGAACAGGTAGGAATGGTCATCTCATTATCCTTTTGGTCAACGTACAAGCCCAACTCCTTCAACTTCTCAATGACCTTAGCTCTGGCCACAAATCTCTTGGTACCTTCCCATTCAGGACCACAGTTCTCGTTCAAAAGACCATTGTCGGTCAAGATGTTGATGAACTCCAAGTTGTGTCTCTTACCAGTGCTGTAATCGTTCTGGTCGTGTGCGGGCGTGATCTTGACTGCACCAGTACCGAAAGTCATGTCGACGGCCTCGGAATCAGTGACAATTGGGATCTTACGGTCCAAGAAAGGATGTTGGACAAACTTACCGTGCAAGTGCGTGTAACGAGGGTCGTTGGGGTGCACGGCCACACCGGTATCACCAAAAACGGTTTCCGGTCTGGTGGTGGCCACAGTGATCTTCTCGTCGGATCCCACAACCTTGTAAGAGTACGAGGTCAACACACCAAACTCGATTTTCTCGTCGTAATCAGGCACAGAGAGCAAGGTTCTGCCGGAAACGTTCTTGTTATCGACCTCCAAGTTGGAAATGGCGGTGTTCAACTTGGTCGACCAGTTGACCAAACGCAGGGCTCTGTAAATGGTGCCGTCCTCGTGCAAACGGACAAAAGCCTCGGCCACAGCAGCAGACAAGTCTGGGTTCAAAGTGAACGCCTCTCTGGACCAGTCAAACGACGCACCCATGCGCTTCACCTGGTTCTTGATTCTGGCGTGGTAGTCCTCTTTCCACTCCCACACCTTCTCAACGAATTTCTCACGGCCATAGTCATGTCTCGTCTTTTTCTCGGTCTTCCACACCTGTTTTTCAACAACGGATTGGGTCGAGATACCGGCGTGGTCGAAACCAGGCAAGTACAACGTGGTCTTGCCCTTCATACGGTTGTATCTGATCAAACTGTCCTGGATGGCAAAGGTCAATGCGTGTCCAATGTGCAAAGCACCAGTGACATTTGGAGGAGGCGCGGCAATGGTAAAAGCGCCGGCCTTTTGGATCTTGCCCTCGTCCAATTTGGGCTCGAAAAACTTTTGCAGCTCCCACCACGCGTACCAAGAACTTTCAACGTTCTTTGGGTTGTAGGCCTTGAATGCAGGGTCGTCTAAAGAAGCCATGACTTTTTTCTCGCCTTGCTTGGTCGTGTCGACCCATTCTGGCACGGGCTCGGCGGCCTGTTTCTTCTCCTTCTTGGGTTTCTTTTCCACAGGCGCCTTGTTTTTGGCGTCGGCCTCCTGTTTCTGTTTCTTGGCTAAGAATTTGGCCATTTTCTCTGCCTTTTTCTTTTCCTTTTCGATCTCCTTGGCGGTTTTTTCTCTCTTTTCTTCACCAGCAGCAGGGGCGGCAGCGGCAGCAGGCGCAGCGCCCGCAGGCTTCAACTCTTCTTGTGCAGACATCGTGCTTATGAAAGTCCGGGAAATTACCTGGCGTTTATTTAGGTGGAACGGGACTTTTGGAAAGATGAGTCTTCGAAAGGCCATGCAAAGGGACCGAGGCTCGTGAGTTAAGAAAGAAAAAAAAAAAGTTGACTCAGTGCTCGCACACCCGTACACCACGGGGAGAGTGAGAGAGAGCGGGGAGGGGGTCTGAGCCTGAGCCTGAGGAAGTGAGAAATTGAAAAGAAAAGGGCAGCAGTTTATAGCAGTGAGTCAGGAGCTGTGGCTGCAAAAATGGGGTTACTTGGTAGATTTGCAATAAATGTTTTTTTTTTCTTTCTTTTTCTTTTTTTTTCTTGCTGTTTACTCTTTACAAAAAAGATGTGTTTCACACCTGAAGTGGTATTGGATCTGTTACTAATTTGTGCAATGAATGAAAGATATTTAAAAGCATTTGCTTTGGTATGTGATTAAATGTATGCGCGAGCAGTAAGAAAAGTTCCACCCTATGTTTTTTTGTTTTTTTTCTTTTGTTGGAACAATTTTTGTAAGAAAGGCTTTGCACGTGCAAGTTGATTTCGAAGAAGTACGGGTTGTCGATTTCTTTTTCTGGTGTGTTGTTTATCATCCCTTCATTAAGACTGTTTTACAACAAATTAGCCATGCCCTCAAGATAATTTATGGAACCCAGCCTTCTTTGCAATCGAAAGGTTTGGAATATAATCTCCCCGATAAATTCACTAATTTCTTGTGAGAATAACGGTTTTGGGCTCAGTGGGTATTTTGGAAATGTGTTGTAACATAGCCAGTGAGTGAATGCGGCCTATATGCCCAGTACTGAGCAATGCGCTTGCTAGCACAAGACGAGACATAGATTTCTAGGATTTTGGTTGAAACCCCAAAGTAGTAGTGTTTTACTTCGAAAACAGCATTCCTAAGCACACCAAATTATATCACAATGTGTGAAAGTCGAGAAAACTTCGTGAACTCTCAAGCACTGTCTTGGTGAGAATTCCGCCACGTTTTGAGCAAGTTCAGTACGAAATAGCGTGTTTAATACACCATAATAGAATGCACTGTCACAGTCGCCGTAGTTATAATTCCAGTACTGACCAAAAAAGTTTCTTTTTTAGAAAAAGCAAGGAACAGTTTTAATTATTTCAAATCTCGTCCTCGTCCTCGATCACACGTTGCCGTTTCATAGTACCCCATGTAGTATCCTCGGGCTCTGGTTCACGAACCCGTTTTTCACCCACAGGCATCAACACTATCGTGTCCAAAGTCTCACGTGCTTTCTGCTGCTGCAAACGGCCAACCATTGCCTTTGACATACGAGCATCAGTATTCCGGTTGGCCAGAATATGTGCAGCCTGATGACTCATGCCCAACCCCACTTCTTCACCAAATCCATCGACAACGGATTGTTCTTGCTGGCCAAATTGCATTTTGTTCTGGGCCTTACGAAGTTCCGACATCTGGAACCGTTCTTTCATTTTACGGAACCGGCGCCCGCCACGTTTCTTCAGTTTTTGTTCTTTTGGAACCGGTAGCGCCTTAGTTGCCGTGAGTTCTGGCGGCGCTAGTAACTTATCGATCTTGGCCCGGATTTCCGTTTCGTAACGACGGCCCATTTCTCCTTCCAGACTGCTTCGGGACACATCTATACGTGCAGCCAAAATGACTTTCCCCGCTATTATACGAAGCGCCTGTTTTGTGATTTCGGGTGGGAGCCCTACCACTAGAGGACAATGGTAAAGGTACCCTGTAGCACGCACAAACCCGGAATTGTGGCGGCCTTTTTGCTGCGACAGAAGGTCACGCACTCCAAAAGACGCTAAGTTGCATGCTGGGGTCAGTGCTAATTGTACCAAAGAACCTGTGGCAATTAAAAGCTGCGAGGTGGCTACCGGCCCAATGATTGCCGCAACGTTTGGCGCATATTTTGCTAATTTCGCTGAAATAAACCCCAGCACTTCTTGTAGAAAATCGTGGAGTTCAAGACATATACGGCACGCACTAGAAATTCCCTCCAAATCCTCTTCACTAAGCGTGAAAGCATTCGGGTATTGCTGAAGCGCAGCCATAACTACCGTAAGGACTTTTTCCGGCGCGAGAATCTGTTTGAGGCTCGGTTCGTGTTGCCGAATATGGACCAAGTCCTGGCCTATCTCAAGCACTACACGACAATAATCTACAGCACTGGGAATAAGTGTTTCGAGCTCGGGGAAAACCACCTTATAACGGGCAGCCACGTACTTTTGCACGCCGCGGATTTCGTCCACAATAAGCGGCGGCAAATCGCTTAATTCCACTAAAAAACGGTACTCTTCACTGTGTTCTTGCTGTTTAATACTAGCAATAAGATCCATATATTCTGTGTCGATGGAATTGGCGTATTTTGCAAGTTCCGCTCGTATTTGCGGTATAAGAGGTTTCACGTTGGAAATCCCTTCACTGGAAACATCCCCCAACGCATCGAGCTGCTGCAATTTTGTTTCCACATTTGCCGTTTTTGAATGCTGGAGCAATTCTTGAAGCAGATTCGGAACCGGAACCAGGGCCTCTTCTGCATCTGCATCTGCATTGAATGCAGGACCCTGGTTTTCCACAATCAGGTGGTCCGAATCGCTATCGCTATCGAAATCTTGCATCAACGCATTTTCGTAATCCATGAGGGAATAATTAAAAATGAGGATGGAAATAAGATAATGGTAATTTCCTGGCTTTAAGCTCCATCTTAGGAATGAGAACTTGCAGTCCCAGTTAGTGCGCAGTGCGACCAATGTGATTATGTTGTCACGTGACACACCAAAAGAGAAAAGATGAGCATCGTCAGTGCAGTGCGAGGGGAGCTCTTTCATGTTAAAGGCTACAGATTCTTTTTTTGGCTAAAACAGCACATTTTCACATATTCTGTTTGAACTTCTGTACATCAGCATCAGCATCACATACACACATTTTCACATTTTATTTTCATCTTCATTTTTTCCCACAATGAGCAAACTTTTCAGCGTGTCACGTGCGGGACTCACGGAGGTCGATGGACTGGCCAGACTCACAGCAGGAAATACTTCCGTGATTGTATCTGTAACGGGGCCTATTGAGCCCAAAATCAGACAAGAGTTGCCGACACAGGCCAGCTTGGAAATCATTGTGCGCCCCAGTCGAGGCGTTTCCACCACACGTGAAAAGGCCTTGGAAGATTTCCTTCGTAATGTGCTCCAACTGGCGATTGTACGTTATAAATATCCCCGTCAACTCATCCAGATTGTCGTGCAATTTTTGGCCACCGACGTGGATTTAAGCGGAGCCGTTGCTGTTGGTGGAGACACTGCCAAATCGGGCGCTCAATTCAGTGCCAATGAACTTAGTGCAGCCATCAACTGTGCGTATTTTGCCCTTATAAATGCCAACATAGCACTTTATAACTCGTTTGCCTCGGCGTCACTTGCGGTAGACGCCACGGGAAATATCGTCACTGATCCTTCATTGCCAATTTTGCAAAATTCGTTGAGTCATCACGTTGTATGTTTTGATATCCGCGACCAAAAGGCATCCAAGCTTCTATTGGTGGAAAGCAACGGTGCTTTCGATGACAACACGCTTATTTCCGTGGTGGAAACTGCCAGCCAGTATTGTGAAAAAGTCCACACTGCGGCACAGAGACCGTTTGTGGAGAGCCTGGTCCAAGAAGACTTTGTATGGGCCTCGTGATTTCTTGTACAGTAGATAAAAAATATACCTATAACGTTACGGTATTTCTTCTGCTGTCATTTATCCGTAGTAGTCACCTACAATAAACTTTCGATTGAAAGCAAGGAAAAGTTAAGTAATATGGTCTTTACATTTTAATAATATTCAATTGGTAAACCCCCAAAAAATCGTACCACAAGTGCAGCCTACAATTCAATCTCACAAATATTTAGTAACTGAACTGTATTAAGTAACATAATTTCAATCTAAATCTCAAAAAATAAAAACTCTAGTAAAGGGTGGCCAAGGGGTTAAGTGAATTTCCACCAAAAGGCAGTCTTCGTAAAGACGCGCCACCAGGACCACCACCGCCCAAAAGATTGATTTCTCCATTCTGGAACTTATTGTTTGGGTTCGACTTATGCTTGAAAGTAAACCCAATAAAATTGTTATGGTTAGCAGAACGACGCCCATTATTGGCTTGGGAATTCTCTAAAAGCGTCTCATTTTGCTCCTGCCTGGCAAACACATCCTTATATTTCATCATGCTTTCTTCATCCTCGAAATCATCGAAGTATCCTGCATCCTCCTCATTATCTAATTGTGGAGTAAATGGCGGCGACCGTTGTCTTAAATGAGGCCAGTCAGTGATATCATTGAAATATGGCTGGGCTTGTACTTGCTTGAAATTGCGTAATCTGCTTGAAGGCGAGGCAATTAAGCGAATAATCAATTGCCATGTACGATCACTAAAAACGTAGCGGCCATCTCTGGTTTGAGGTCTCCGCAACGCGGTTTTCCAGTTCTTCAAGTTATAGTAGGTTTCGTCCTGTTTCAGACCACTAAATGGCGGGTATCCACAGAGTGCTTCAAATAACATGCACCCCAAAGACCAGTAGTCAATCGTGAAATTGTAATTTTTACCTTCCAACACCTCGAGCGCCATATAATCCGGAGACCCAACAATCGAGTTGGCAAGGTTATGATGGCCCTGTGATTGCTTGAAAAGCTGCTGTCTTTCATACATCAATTTGGATGGTGCCTGATAATTTTCCAAGTCCTGCAAATTCGCCAATTTCACTCGCATCGACTCGATCCGGTCATTCGACACTGTTCCTGCTGCCAAACCAAAATCGGTCAATTTGATATGTCCTTTTGAATCAATCAAGAAATTCTCCGGCTTCAAGTCCCGATGAGTGAAACCCAAATCATGTAATGAATTGACTGCAGCAAACATCTCGGCAATGTAAAACCGGGCGTGTGGAGGCACCAAGTATCCCGTATTATTGAGAAGCGTACGGAAATCGCCACCGGGAACAAATTCCATGGCAAGATAGACTTTCTCTGGGTCTTGGAACGCGTACAAAAGCTTGACTAGCCACTCGGAACGCGTGTTGGTCAAAATGTCTCTTTCTGTAAGCACGTGACGGGTTTCGTCAAGCTTGACTAGCAATTTCTTATTCAAGATTTTGAGGGCACATACTTCACGGGTATCCTTTTTCCGGGCAAGAAACACTTGGCCATATCCACCTTGACCCACCTGAGTGATCATCTCGAAATCCCGGTGTTTGGGCTTAAGTCGACGTTTACGTAAAAACGCCCGCTCACGGCCCACATAATTTTTCCACTCTAAATGCTGCCGTTGTGGATTCCCCGCATATTGTGGATCATTTTGAAGACGTTGCTCGACCATTCGCCCACGTTCGTGTCTCAGAATTACATAGTCAAACATGTCACAGTAGTAATCGAGAAAATAGAGCTGTGCCACTGAAGTGAGTCGCTTTGTCTTGGCTGTATTTGCACGTGCCTCGAAATCAAGCGGCAACAATGCATTTGGCGGCTGGAGCTGCGAGATATTATTGTGTAATTTCACGTTTTGCAGTTGTGGAGCAAAAGGACGGACATTTTTCGGATACGGCGAGTTGTGGAGCACCAGTTTTGTCGGCGAATTGGACGGGGTCACGTTTTCCTTCTCGTACAATACCGGTCTCTGGGGTGTCAGTTTATACGACGTGTCTATATCCATCATATTCAGCAGAAAAGAAACGTTTTCTAAAGATTGCGATATATCGGCAACATTGACATCGTTCTTGCGGGGCGATTTGAAAAAGGCCATGATCAACGATTTCGGAATAACGATAAAAGTGTGTTATTTTTTTTTTTGTTTTTTTGGTTGTTTTTTTTGCTTGTGGGGGCAGATCAACCAGCAAGAATGTTATAGTGTAAATAAGCTTTTGGGTGAAGAGAATGTCGTCACTAGTCTTCAATATTCTGAGTAATTTTTTTCTGTTTTTTGATTCTGCTGATCTTCTTTAACTCAAGTGTTGGCTAATGTGGAAAAAAATTACTTGCTAAGAAGAAGGGTTCTCAGATCAAAGGTGTCAAAACGAAGCGAAGTTTGCTTGCGCAACTTTGTTCTTTTTTTTTTTTTTTTTGCTTCCCTTCCTTTCTTCTAAAAAAAGCGTGTATGCCCTGGCCCCAAACTTCGCTCGTGGCGGGTGTTTACAAATAGTTCCGTTTAGGTAAAAATGACGTGCGTTGCGCAGCGCGCGCGAGACGAATGTCGCAGATTCTTGGACCACTAATTGAAGCTCCTGGTGAGGACATAAGAAAGCAACCGTTTGTGTGTGTTTTATTTTTTTTTCTTTGAAGAAACCTTTTAGTTGGCAAATTTTCGATCCTGATTTCATAAATTCTCAAAATGACCGTGAACTTGTATCATTGACTTTTCAAATGAATTAATGCCGAGGCTCCTGTCGCAGCGAAATTTGAAGCGCGTAGATGCACTTATTTGATTGGAGGTTTATCATACCCTCAAATCTCATATAAGGTCCAATATTTTCTTCTTTTTCTTTTTGACTCTCGTCATTATTGTTTCGATCATCCCTGCTTATTTTTGGGCCCTCAATGACGTTTTACCCCAGTTATTATTAAGGGGCATGTTAGAACTTTAGTGCAGTAGGTGACGCGCGATACGGACAACGAGCCTCGGCAATCCAAGAACGTAACTACAGTGGGGTCCCGATATTGTGGTACCCTGATCTTGCAACACCCCGGAAGTGAAAACAAAATTAGGCTCGCGAAATGTACCACAGTAACGGGGTACCTGGCCAACTCTTCTTTTTTCTTATACTCTTTATCTTTTTTATTTTTGGGCTTCAAAATTCAAAACTCGTGCCTCCATTTTACAAAGGTGACTTTTTTTCTTCAATTTTTAAATACACCGAGGGTGGGTGGAATTCCTTGTGAAGGCACAAATTGCCATTTAGGGTAATGTTGGAAATTACTTGCAGACGAAATCCGCCACATGATAACGCTTGTGATAATCCTAAATACTATGGAAATCTGTTTTTCAGATGCAAAATATCTCAACTTTAAATACTTCCGTAAATCCCCCAATACTCTAGTCTGTTTGTGAAACACAACAAAAACAAAAAGGTACCATTTCCCAAAAAAAAAAAAATGAAGTACGCTGTAATCACTGGTGCTGGTACGGGTATCGGGTATGCTTTAGCCAAAGAATTCCACCTGCGTGGCTATAAAGTAATTGGAATCTCACCTGACTTTGATATGGCCAATATGAAGCCGTTGGAAGCGGAAATTGGCCTCATTTCGATTCAATGTGATATCACCGATGTTTTCCAGGTGAAAAACGCAGCCACACAAGTCAAAACACTTACTGGTGGCTGCGTTGATATTCTTTATAATAACGCCGGTATTTGTCCCTTGGGCGGTCCGCTTATCGATGCAGATGACGCGTTATTGAAAAAGACGTTTGATGTAAATGTCTTGGGCCACATGTACGTGACCAAGTACTTTAGTGAAATGGTGATAAATGCACGGGGTACAATCATATTTACCTCTTCGGTTGCCGGCAAAGTGCCCCTCTCATGGGCAGGCGCTTATTGTGCATCAAAGGCCGCCATTGACCATTATGCCTTTGTATTACGCGGTGAAATGCGGCCTTTGGGAGTGAAAGTACACAGTGTTATCACTGGAGGTGTTAATACGGCAATTGCAGACCAGGCAACACTGGAAAATTTATCCAGATTCTTCGATACTAAGGAGGTTTATGAAAGTTTGCTTGCAAGTAAAGAAATGAGCAGAAACCCAAGAACAAGCATTAGTGCTTCGCTGTATGCAAAAGATGTCTGCAATAAAATCTGTCGGACAAGCGATTACGGATTTAATATCTATAGCGGGTTCGCTGCCTACTTGCTACATCTTTTGCGATGGCTTGCACCAGTGTGGGTAATTGAGAAGGGAGTTCAGCGGCATTTCAAGCAAGATAAGGCATTGAAATCAGTGAAGAAAATCAGGGATCAGGAGACAGAATCGAAAAAGATTATTTGACACTATTGGAAATTACTTTAAGTAGGAGCTATGAATAGAGAATAATTGCTGCAACGCCGGCTTTGTAGCGAAGCTGGAATTCTTCTTCAACAGGCAAATATCTATCTCCTCACTGCTGTTTTTGTCAATCATCAATTGTCTGGTTTTCCTTCTTTTTTCTTTTTCTTTTTTTTTTCGCTTTTTTGTTTTCAAATTTATATGATCATGAAACTGAAGGACTGAATGTTGTTGCATTGCCTTGAATTGGCAATCCGGACACCCGCAAAAAGTATTTTTTGAGGGGTAAACAAACTGACGTCACTATTTAAATGAAATTCCACAGTGCCGTCAAATGCTAGCCGGGCTTATAATTTCCCCGATCCCCCACTCTATTCATGGCCGAACAATAGGATACAAAGAAGTGTTATTTTAATAAAAAAAAAAAAAGAAAAAGAACAACAAGGGAAACCAGGAATGTGCGGGCGCTAGAAATTAAAAAGGGCCGTCTAAATCCGGACCTTCTCCACTTTTTGCGGGTGTGAACATATCCATTTTTTTATTCTGCATTTTTTTTTTCTTTGCTCGAGTGTGGGAACGGAGAAAAAGTCCGAACAATAAGGATAGAGCCCCGTCCAACTCTAAACAGTGTATTTAAGTCCGAAATTTCAGCACATCGCGTCTTTCGCATGTGTGGTCCACGTGATCTACCCCACAAATTCCACACCTTTTTCGGGGCCAACTGAAACAGAGCCCTGTGCTTCGGTTCGGCGTTATGAAATGAATTCCGAGGTGTTCGGGGGAATGTTCGGCTAGTAAAGTTTAGTGTCATGAATAATAAAGAGATCCCTGAAAGATGGTCTTGTCCCCAACTTCAGTCTTCTTCCTCCGTCTTAAACCCACAAGACACAGTATAAATTGTGAAGCTCAGTCTCTCTATATACAGAAATTTTCTTGTCCTTTTTATGTGAGTCCATACTTGTCATGCGCGGCAGTTGGCCGGCCGCATGAGTTCCGGCCCAAGTTTTCGTCACCAATCGTAGCGCTGCACGAGCATCCCGTGCGCGGAATTTTACTTCTGCTTTGAGTGGCCAGAAGAGTAGTTCCGGGGGCAGATTCCCTCGAAAACCCGCCCGATGAGACTCGCGGTTCGATCCATACCCTCGGATTTCGACGCGGATATAAGGTGAGCAAAAAATCTCTCTCCCCCACACTCATTGTATAACGCCTTCCGTCTCTATATATAACCCATTTTTCACCATCCTGATAAAAAAGATAACAACGAGACAGAATTTGCAGTTGGATCATCTTCCTATTTGACTTATTTCTTTTTTCCTTCAGTTTTCCTACGCAAAATTTTACTCAGACTTTTCTGGTCCTTGCTATTTGAGTAACGTGACCCATCGCAGTACCAACACCTGGTAATTACCGTTTTGCGCCCTTTTCCTATAAACTTTACAGTGCTTGAATAATTTTTCCCAGTGCAAATTTTCTAAAGGAATATCTGCGTTTTCTACCCCGATTGATACTACAAATTTTCTAGCAAAAGAAAGAAAAGACAATTAAAAAAAAATCACAAATGTCAGACTTGGAAGCACAACAAACACAGAGCCATACTCTCCGGGGTCGTGACCACGAAGAGACCAGTAACGTGACTCGAGTTATCCATGATGACCAGTTCATACATTTTGGCAACGAGCGGTTTTTGAAAAAAGACCTTGCATCGGCATTTGGTGGTGATTTCAATCCCGGCCTGGCCCCCACACCTAGAAACAACTTGGCAAACCCCGCGCCTCTCGGGCTTTCGGCATTTGCTTTGACTACGTTTGTGTTGTCAATAATCAACACCGGATGTCGCGGCGTGACCGTACCCAATGTTGTAGTGGGCTTAGCATTTTTCTATGGAGGTGCTGCGCAGTTTGTTGCCGGTATGTTTGAGTTGGCCGTGGCCAATACGTTTGGTGGTCTTGCGTTATCTTCGTATGCCGGCTTTTGGTGTTCATGGGCGGCAATTCAAGTGGACTCTTTCGGCATTGTTTCTGCCTATGGAACCGATAAAAAAGAGTTGGCGTATGCAATTGGCATATTCCTTACTGGCTGGTTTATTTTCACTTTTTTCCTTACCGTGATGACGTTAAAGTCCACACTTGCGTTTTTCTTGCTTTTTTTCTTTTTGAGTATCACATTTTTGCTTTTATTGATTGCTGAATTCAATGGTTCTGGGGCAGTGAAAAAGGCGGCGGGAGTTTTTGGTGTTATAACGGCATTTGTTGCTTGGTATAATGCATATGCCGGTATTGCCAATTCACAAAACACGTATTTGACAGTGAAGCCACTTGCCTTGCCTGATCTTCAAGCCAAGAGAGACTAAATTTTTCCAGAAGATATTGGATAATTATTTTCATTTTTATTATAAGCTGCTAATTTTAGCTTTAGAAGGACCTTCTACTTGAGTGATACCCCCGGATATAATTTCCGGGACTCAGCTGACATTCCAATACCTAAGGACTTTAAGTTTTATATTGTATATTTATCGATCGTGGTTTTAACGAACACACAGCTTTTTGGCACGCATAAAACTTCTTTTTTGTCGTTTCTGAACTCGATTTGGCTTTATCTCAAATTGACTTTCTTCTTATGAAAATCTTCGTTATTCGAAATTGACTTGTAGTGCCTTGGGCCATTCTCACGTGATCATCTGCATGCACTCAATTAACATCCCGCCTGTCCAGCCGTGTGCCTCGCGGACTACTTCCCTCACGCGGTTTTTCTTAAATGCACTCCAGCTCGCGCCCATGTTCATTTCGCCGCATGTACGGCATATAAGCGGGCCGAATGCCGCAGGGCATCACTGGGTCTCGTGACTTTTAAATATGTTCAGCGAGCCAAGTTCGAGTTGCTGGAATTTCCTTTTCAAAAGAAAAAGCGGGGATAATACCACAAGGGAAAGAATATCTTGACAGCAAAACAAGTTATCCGTTAGAAATATCTTTTAGACATACGGCTGCAAGAATTCTTATCTACTTCACCGAACCTCATACGATTTTTTGCAACCTTCTTGTGATTTTGCAGACAAGTACCCCCATCTTCTAAAGACGGCGATTGATTTCTTCTATTCTTTATTTGGTTTTCCATTTTCATTCTTGCATTTGTTTTTATTTTCGCTTGTTTTTGCTCACTTTGCATATAACAACTAGCCATGATACACAATAGAAAACCCAGCCTTCACTCCGAAGGCTCAGACCAAGTGCTTTCAGAGATCAAGGCCTATGGATCTGATGAAACATCCCAAAAGACGGGATTCTGGAAATCCTTCGAGCGCAAAACCGAAAAGGACACGCTACCGAAGCCGCTCAAAATGTCGCATCTTTCGGTGATTGCGCTAAGCAGTGGATTGGGAACCGGTCTTTTAGTGGGATCTGCGGATAAATTACGTGTCGGAGGACCTTTAGCGATTTTGCTTGCGTACGCTATTGTGGGGCTCATGTGTATTTGTACAATGAACTCTGTCGGCGAATTAACTGTGGCATATGCTGATTTAGAAGGAGGATTCAACGAATGGTACCGTAAGTTTCTTGATGATTCTGTGGCATTTGCGTTTGGCTGGAACTACTATATTCAGTGGACAGTGGCAATCTCGCTAGAACTTGTGACTGCCGCCTTAACAATCAAATTCTGGAACACATCTATCGATTCGGATGTGTTTGTCACGATTTTCTTGGTGGCGGTGATCTTCATTAACTTTTTCGGCGTGCGTGGTTATGCGGATGCTGAATTCATCATGAACTCGATCAAATTGCTCATGTTGACTGGATTTGTGATTATGGGTCTCTGTATTGATTTGGGAGCATCGCGTGATGGATTCATTGGTGGCAAGTACTGGCGTGAAGCCGGCTATTTCACCGGGTTTAAAGGGTTCGTACAATGTTTCTCTACTGCCTCTTTTTCCATGGGCGGAACCGAATTTTTGGCGCTTTCTGTGAGTGATGTGCGTAATCCTCGTACCGCTTTGCCCGTGGCCATCCGTCTTGTGTTTGTGCGTATCGTGTTTTTCTACTTGGGTACTTTGGTTTTTGTTGGACTTTTGGTGCCTCATACTTCGCCTCGTCTTTTGGGTGCTGGAGCCTCGGCCACTAGTGCCTCGCCGTATGTGCTTGCGGCCTCGATTCATGGCGTTAAGGTTGTGCCACATATCATCAACGCGGTCATTTTGAATTCCGTGATGTCTGTGGCCACTGCTGCCATGTATTCTTCTGCGCGTTTATTGCGGTCTTTGGCTCAACAGGGATACGCACCCAAATGGCTCGACTACACGGATAAAGCCGGTAGACCGCTCCGTGCATGGCTTGT
>JAJMKX010000376.1:0-13866 GCA_030569435.1 Metschnikowia koreensis | reverse complement strand
AAAAAAAAAACTTTATAATATGGCTCAAAAAAATTAGAGCTATTTTTCTTTCGGAGCCACACAGTGTCGGAAATGATTGTGATTAAATTAATTATACATCTAACATGCGCCTTAACATTGGAGGATCTTTGGATCTGTCACGCAAGACAACGATCTCATGACAAGTTCAAGATCAACTGGACCGTCGATCTCTTCCCAGTCTAAGAAAATCAATTCGCTAACGTTCGAACCATGATCAACAATCATGATTTTTCGTTGACGGTGCAATCTCATCTTTTTTCTAGCTATACTTGCCTGTAATTGTAACTTTTGTCCCGGCTCTACCGAGCAGATTACTTTTTCTTCCAGTACATCAGCAACTCTTGCAATCCCACCTACATCTACATCGACGCCCAAGATGTTTGCCATCAAGTTTAAAGCACCTTGTAACAGAACTGAACTTTCAAATGACCGTGAAATCAAACTGGTCGTATCACTTAGAGTATTATCAAAGCAGCCATCAATTGGATAGGTTTCGTTTTTGAGTGATTCTTGGTAATCGTGTGAGTAATGAATCTGATAAAATACTTTGCTATTTCGGAACCTGTTTCTCAATTTGGCTGGATTGAAAATTGTCTTTAGCTCCTGAAGAAACGTGGGATCGTGTGCTTTTTCGTGTAGAAAAGAAGATAATATGACAGATGATTCATTTTTTGTGAAAATCACTGGGTAAGACTGTAATAAATTGGGACTCAAATCATCTACGCTGTAAGCTCGATGGATATCTATTGATTGAAGTTGTAAGGGGTCGCTTGCTGAAAGTGCGAACGAATGATAAAACCACCAAGCAGTGAAAAAAAACAACATCTATTCTCCAGCCAGAAAAGAATAAGAATAAAAAAAGGAAAGACTTGCAAACAACTAGAATATATAAAATACATGCAGCCCAGTTTCAGTGCAGATTATGGTTATGACAGATAAAAAAAGGCGGCATGTGAGGATTGGGTGCAAATGTTGAGCCATTCGCAACACTCCAGCGTAACAATTCCGCGAAATCTACAGGATACAAATGAGTTAAAGAGTATGGAAATCATACATGTTTATGACAATCTATTCCTCCATTTTCTTTTTGAGCTTGAAAATTTCCTATCGTCCCGATTTACCAAAATTCTGTTCTGGATGATGATTTCTTATCTGCTGCAAAAAAAAAAAAATTATTTGTTTGAGATGTACGGGTGTGCGTGAGAGAAAAATCTTACAAGTGAATGTGCAACTCGATCAGTTACATTCACCTCTTGTTGCACAATGCCGTTCAGATTCCCGGTCAAGTTCCAGCTCCCTCAACACTGCTACCTTAACGGTAGAGTCATCAAGGATCAATTCAAAAGACTACAGTTCGCGGAGCATGAGGTGACTAGAAAAGCCTTGAAGTATATCGCCAGAAATACCGAGTTACCTGCTAAGGCAAGGTTGGAAGCACAATTACAGCTCACCGCCATGCCTCATTATACGAGCATCACCCAAATCAAAGACAGATGTGTTGCTTCTGGTCATTCCAGGGCTGTGATATCTGACTTCAAGTTGAACAGAACTGCTTTCAGAGAAAGAGCCAGAGCCGGTCAGATTCCCGGTGTCACCAAGGCCTCTTGGTAGACTATTGATAGACTATTGGTAAATGTGTATATAGTGATAAAGGTTAAATAAAGGAAAAAACTATTCTTTACCGTAGCAATCCCGACTCTGACATGACATAATGACGTTCGGCCCTCGAATTCAACGAAGCATGTGTATCGGCTCACATTCACATCGCGCACGAATGTTTCACATTGACTGTTGCAATTAATTTCGAAACGCCGAGTGTCAACCATTTCCCCTCAAGTTTTCTGGAGGTTCGCGAAAGATTGCACAACAATAATACAGACCGCTTTATTCATCGGTTTAGATTGCTTCAAAATTATCTTGCTTATTAAAACTTGAAGGATGCTGAGCTCTGTTTGCTGGTGTTACACGGACACAGGTTTTATTGGTGATTCAACAGCCTCTTTTTTGAGGGATACATAATCAATTTTCTCGTGTTAATTTGAGATAATACACTCTACTTTCTTTCTATCCTTACCTTGGCCTAAAAATCGGGTTTTCGCTTAAGTGAGTAGGGATTACTTGAGGTGAAATTATTCCAGTAGCTTTGGGCTGAGGAAAAAAAAAAAAAAAAAAAAAGCGCAGATTAATCACAGCTTTCGAGCAGACGAATACTGGCTTTTCTTGTTTCAACTTTTTAACAGCAATATTTTTACAAATAAGTTGAGTTGGATCAGAGGGGTAATAGTCAAATGATTGTGGAGACTCGGATATCTTTCCCTTTTAGAAGTATTCACCCGCATGGGGGCACGGCGAAATGTCGCGCAGCAATCGCCGCCTTGGTGAAGTTTTGATGATGAAGTGATTGCTATTATTAAAATATTTAGGGCTTAATTACTCTTCGACTTAGTAGAAAATAGTACAAAAATATTTTTATATATTCCGGCCCATAAAAAACTATAAACATTAAACAAAACCAAATTTTTCTGTAGAAAGAAAAGTACCCTTCTGGAGGGCTTACAAATAATTGTAACGATGTTTGATTCTTTCTTGCCGAGCCGAACCGAACCGCGCTGTGCCTGGCTGAGACTTGAGAGACATTTTCTTTTTATTTCTTTTTTTGTGTCCTTAATACCCAAATCTCTTGGGGTTCTTTGTATTCTTATGTCTTAATACCTTCAGAGAAAAAATCATTTGCCACTCTGAGCATGCAAATGTAAAAAGCTTGATCTTGCTCGAGACTGTGCACGTTTGCAGTCTGCGGGGTGACCGGCTAAACATTCTGCTTTTCCGAGCCTCAACATTTTTTTTTTCTTTTTTTGCCTTGCTCCTAGTCATTGCGCGTGCCACACCCCCGCCACCACAGTTTACGCTCGGCGATTTTGTTATCGCCAATGCATGTGGGGGTATTGGGACCTGCAGAGATCTGATTTGGCCCCCAGCTTACGCTCTGCATTCACCACCTGATCGTCTCGGGTGAAAGTTTGGGTAACGGGCACCCCTCAATCAGCCATTTTTATCCTGACCGATCTGCACCTTTTTTTTTTTCTTGTCTTACTTTGTTTATTGTTCGGTTTTCTTTTTTATTTTTGAAAATTCCTTGCACTCTACCTCTCTTATAATTTTTTCACTGTCTCCAGCCAATAGTAACAGTTTGTTTGCGACCGCACCCGGACCAAATTATTTCTTGGATTTTGCCTGCCCTTTCCCCAACGAGAGAACAAAAATATTAGAAAAAAAATCCGCATATACAAAACCGTTTCCGTCAGTGCGATTATTACCTTCTATATTACTATATTGCGCCATTACAAAACCACTAAATTATTTCCTGTGGAAAGTTTCACCTTTTTTTTTTTTCCTGAACTGATATTGCATTGAATTTTTTCGAGCTTAGTAGTATTCTTGCTGACATAGCACCTCAAATGCATTCAACGCTTACTGTTTCATAAACATGATGATCGCTAACAGAAAGCATGACCCCAACCCAACCCTCGCAAAGAAGCCCACAAGGTTTAACTTGGGTGGGTTGATCAAAAAGAAAATCACGTGGAAAAAATCCATTGACGCCTTGGCTTCTGCCCCAAACGAAAATCATATGAAATATACTTCAAATGAAGAAATACATACCTTTCGATTAGGCACTGATTCCTTGGGGGCTTCACCTCCAGCAGAACTTACGTACCCTACTGGATACACGAATTTCTCCCACGAACCGCCACTTCGTCGGTCAAGCTCTCTCGAATTTTCTGGCCATTCGCTTTCATTGCCAGAAGATCACTACACATCTTGTCGCACAGAGTGCATTTCGCTACAAAATAGTGAGATGACATCAGCCTTGACCTTCGAAGAAAACGACCAAGACTCCATCGGAAACTCTGATTTAATCTTTAGTCTTCTGCCCAGGCTGTTCGAGGAAGAGTTTATCCCGTATGATGCCGGCTTAGAAGAGCCTGCCGCTGACTACAGATCTGGGGGATACCATCCTGTGAAACTTGGGGACAAATACACCTCTGACTTGAACCGGTATAAAGTCGTCCAGAAACTAGGCTGGGGTCATTTCTCCACCGTTTGGCTTTGTATGTCTCTCATGACTGGAGATTTTGTCGCCATGAAGATCGTAAAGCTGGGTGCAACCTATTCTGACGCTGCTCGGGATGAGATCAACATTTTGAAAATTTTGCAAGGACAGGATGACGACGGATTTGAGTATAAACTGCTGGAAAGTCAATCTGCAAGTATAGTGCATCTTCTTGATAATTTTCAAATCATTGGTCCAAACGGTACTCACATCGTAATGGTGTTCGAGGTAATGGGAGAAAATTTGCTTCATTTGATTTACAATCTCAGAGCCACGAAACTTTCTTTAAACGAAATGACCGAAAAGGCACCTGCTGCATTATTACCTATGCCCAAAGTGAAGCTGATTGTGAAACAGATTCTTCACTCTATCAATTACATGCATCAAAAGGGCGTCATTCACACTGACATCAAACCAGAAAACGTTCTTCTCGCGCATAACGGCAATGTTCTGGATATTTCACACTCGGCCTGTCGAGCATTTTCCAAATTTCAGGTGCTTCCTTCAAACCCTCTCAAAACAAATATTGATCATTTAGAAAATGCGCAATTGAATGTCAAGATCGCTGATTTGGGAAACGCCACACATTCGCATTTGCATTTCACCAATAACATTCAAACCCGGCAATATAGAGCGCCTGAAGTTTTGCTCAAGTACAAGTCATGGGGTGCACTGGCAGACTTGTGGTCTATCGGATGCCTTACCTTCGAGCTTTTAACAGGGGACTACCTATTTGAGCCGAAAGACGGACCGACTTTCTCCAAAGATGAGGATCACTTGGCACAAATCATTGAGCTTATTGGAGAGTTCCCGTCAAACGACTATTTGGCATGTTGCCAGCTCTCATCGGCGTATTTTAAAGATGCGCAAAACATGCGCAATATTTCATCGCTTAAATTTTGGCCTTTGAAAAATGTTCTCGTCGAAAAATATAAGTTCGACCCTAATGACGATGACGTCAACTTAGTGTGTGACCTTATTTCGAAATGTTTGAGATATAATTTGAACGAACGTTTCGATTGCAATTCCCTTCTCGCGCATCCATGGTTTAGGGAAAACGCCGAGTATGACAAAAGAGAGTGTGATTATCTACCTAATTACAACCATCTTATTAACGGATTCACGCGTGAGGAATAGGGACTCAACGATATTAGACTTGGCTGCATTTTATTTTACTTCTTCGCAAATGGGCCCGAGTGGTCATGATTGTTTTACTTGTTCATAAAAATATATTTTCATTAACGACAAACAAATTTATGCTTCCGTAGACTGTCGTAACTGATTTCATCCTCCGAGAAATCTAACTCTGGATCATAAGGGTCAATGGAAAAATCTCGTACAGGTTTATCTTGTTTTTGCGGCGTGATATGATCCCCCGATAGCCGTTTCTTTTCGATAACCAGTTCAGAGAAAGTTTCATCCAGTGTCTCTCTCTCATAACTCTTTGCCTGATTTAATTTATCTGCAACTTCAGTCTCGTTTGATTTTTGGGTAGTTTCAATGACAAGGGCTTGTGGTGTTAACTTCTTTTCCTCGGAATTTTGAGTACCTTTGGGCTTGGACTGTTTCTTTTCGCTCAACAACTCATGCGCAGATCGAACTACAAAGTCAGGTGATTGCCCCAATTCCTCATCACCCTCCATTTCATAGTCGAGTGTTATGGCAGTTTTTTGTTTCTTTCTCCTTCTATCTTTATCAGCAACTACTGTGTGCTCTTCAAGGTCATCAAAATAAGGTTCAGAGGAGTAGCAGTCGGTAATTGTCACAGGATATAGAGGAGTATCTGTTTGTGGTTTCAACTCTGTATCTTTGATCTTCACCACGTTATAAATGGACTCTCCAACAACGTTTCCGATAAACATGTAATCAGAGTCATATTCGGAAGTGGGTTTTAGTGAGATGAAAAAGCCACTTGCGGAGGACGATCTTGTACCACCTATACGAAGCAAGCCCACTGCCCCACGAGAATTGAACTTGATTCTTGTATTTTTCTCCCGTTTGATTTCATTTGAGATTTCAAGTTGCAGAGATTGAATGAGATCGGGTGTAACCTTTGCGAACTCTAAACCAACGTATTTTTTATTGACGCAATTTCCAATAAATTGCTTACATAAGGATGGTAGTTCTTTCGGGTAAAGCTCAATGTCAATTTTCCCCTTCGAGGTCACGAGTGTAACCCTTGCTGTGTGTTTGATATCCATGCTATTCACGTCAGATGAGACTGTGTACTTCCGGAGAGGCATTTCGATGCAAGCTTCCCAGGTGCGACTGGTGCCGTCTGAGGCAGCAAAACTTACATCTTATATCAAAAAAAGATCCGTGGTGAAGCTCAACAATTATCTTTCTTTTTTTAATTTTAAGAAATCGTTGTGAGTTTTGGTAAATTTTATTTCATCATATATAAATTATTTTTGATAAAGGGCTTAAGGCTCAAATAAACTGGTCCAAGACATTTGGTGCAATAAAAATTCAAGCAGAATTGATTTCGCACCCAAGCAACCAAGCCAGGGATTCTAAAAAAAGTTTTTGGCGAGATAAATCTTTCAAACTTGCAGAGGACTGGGACACGAGACTATTCCTGTCACCATTTCTAACATAATTCTATATTTCCGTCAAAAAATAGGAATCTTGCATGCTATTTCTGTCATCCAAGCGTCTGGAAATTGGGTGACCATGTTCAAGCAGCGCTATTATTTTGGCCGCACGTTTTTGGGGCAGTGGTGTCCTGACTCGCCCGACCGTTCGTCCTTCACACTACCACCAACACCAAACACGCATAAAGTTAAACATTCTCTCCACGTGAAAAAATTCAGCAAGAACAAAAAACATTCTTCAACAATGGGCTCACTCAAGCTGTTCGTCAAAGCCGTTCGAAAGGCTAAAACTATTGCGGATGAAAGAACAGTAGTGCGCAAAGAAAGTGCCGCCATTCGGACCTCTTTCCGGGACCCAAACTTGGATCAAACCACCCGCAGAATCAGTATTTCCAAATTATTGTACCTCCATATTTTGGGAGAAAAGACCCATTTTGGACAGGTGGAATGTCTCAAGCTTCTTGCCTCTCCGCGTTTTGCCGATAAGCGTTTGGGATATTTGGCCTGTATGCTCTTGTTGGACGAAAACCAGGAAGTCTTGACTCTTTTGACAAACTCTTTGGACAATGATATGCAGCATCCCAATACATTCATCGTAGGTTTAGCATTGACTTGCTTGGGTAACGTTGCGTCCCCAGAACTTTCCAGGGACTTATACACTAATGTCGATAAGATTTTGACCACGAGCACCTCGGTTTATTTGAAAAAAAAAGCATGCAATGTTGCTGCAAAATTGATAGAGAAGGATCCAGACTTGTGTGAAGTATTCATGCCACGACTCTCAACTCTATTGAACGACAAAACTCCGCTGATCCTCTTGGGGTCGTGTAAGATGGTGCAGTCGATCTACGAAAACAGCCCAGAATCGCGTTTGGCCTTGATCAAATTTATCCCTAAGTTGATTTCTCATTTGAAGCGAGTTATATCTGGTGGATATATGCCAGACTACGATGTCGCCGGCATTTCTGATCCCTTCTTACAAGCATCTTTGCTCGTGACCTTGAGGCTTCTAGCCCTGGACGAGGCATGTTCACCTCAATATCTTGAGGATGTTAACGATATTTTAACTCAAGTTGCCCTGAATTTAGACAGTGGTAAAAATGCAGCACACGCGATCTTGTATGAGTGTGTGAAAACGATATTTGCCATCAAGTCCGATCAGTCATTGAGAGTCTTGGGTGTAAACTTGCTCGGAAAGTTCTTACTGATCAAGGATAATAACACGCGTTATGTTGCCCTCGAAATGTTGCTTACTGTTATTGACCATGAGCCTTTAGCAGTTCAGAGACACCGTGCAACAATTGTAAGCTGTTTGACCGATGGCGATGTCTCCATCAGACGTAGAGCTCTTGAATTGGCATTCGCCATTATCAACGAGCAAAATGTTCGTGTTTTGCTGAGAGAAATTTTGGCCTTCTTAGACGCATGCCCTGAGAACGATTTGAAGCCATATATCACGTCGCAACTATCAATCGCTGCTGCGAAATATGCACCTACTGGTAAATGGCACTTTGATACTTTGATTCGCATGTTGAAAGTGTCTGGCAACTATGTAACGCCAGACATCATCTCAAACATCTTAGCTTTCATAATGAGATGTGATGATGCTGCTTTAAAGAAACATGTTGTGTCCAAGTTGATCCTGTCAAGTTTCGAGGATCGCTCGCAGTACGGTTTGGCGATGGTTACCATTTGGTGTGTGGGTGAATACGCTGATCTCATCTTGAATTCTGACGTCGAAATCAACGGAAAGACAGAAACCATCTCAGAGAAAAATCTCCTCACTTTGATTGACTCGTTCATCAATAACACCAGTTATTCTGAGACGGAAACTGTTCAATTGGTAAGCGCTGTCTTGACTGCTGTGATTAAATTGTCCGTCAAATTCCAAGACCCCAAATCCATTGAACAATTGCGCTTGATTCTTAACTCCAGGAGCTATGACAACAATTTGGAAATTCAAACCCGTGCCATCGAATATCAACAAATTTTTGGACAAGATGAGAAATTGAAGCAGGGTTTAGTCTCCAGGATGCCTCCGCCCCCAATCAAAGAAAAGACACATCTTTCCTTACAGGGTAAATCAAAACCGGCTTCCAATTCTCAAACAAAAGGTCCTCATTCTGGCAGTGCCACTGAAGACCTTCTTGATCTCCTTGATGACACACCCGCCAAGCCAAGTCTACAGAAAGAGACACCAGACGCCAATAGTAACCTCTTGCAGGATATCTTTGGATCTCTGTCTTCAAAATCCGCGACTTCAGTACCAAAGCCACCCGCGACTAAGTTGAACGTATTAAACGATTTGGTCAAATCTTCCAATGGCTCTAGTTCTAATTCAACGTCGCACAACAGTACCGAGGTATTTGCAAATGGGCATTTGCGAATCTTGTTTACTCCAGGTGAGTTTGGAGATGGGAGGGCAACTGTGGACGCAGAAATAACATCAATTTCACAGATTGATCAAATTGAAAAGGTGCAATTGCTTATCGCCGTTCCAAAAACACAAAAGTTGACAATTGCCACAACATCCGGTACGGATTCTTTAGTTACAGGGAATGTGATCAGACAAGCTTTGAAGGTTTCTGGTACGCCTGGCTCAAAAGTCAAGTTGAGAGTGAAGGTGAAGTATCAGCTCAATGGCGAATTGAAGGATGATCAGTTTGACTACGCTGGTTTCCAAGAAACCTTATGATTTTATCGAACAAAAGTTATACGAAAAGTAGAACAATTTGTCATTTATTCATTGTATTGTAAACTATCTGGGATCGAGTAGATTCCTTACAACTTAATGGCGCTGGAGGCAGCTTCAGCAGCCTCGTTCACGACATGGTTGATAGACTTGTTGTTAACAATGTACTTTTGGGAGAATGGCTTGATCAAAGAGTCATAGACAACACGGGCACCGCCCAAAGATGGGATACCGATATAGAGCAAGAACACCGTCTTGAACAAGTAGTAGAATGGAACCCAGTACAAGATAGCACGGGACCAGAACTCAATCACGTTCAAGAAGGCGAACACCACCCAGTAAGTCAAAAGAGCGGTGTCGTCTTTGGTGGTTGTGGTCTCTAAGGCAAGCAAGGAGTAGTATCCAGGAATGACAAGACCGGCGATGTTAGACAATAATTGGCCAATACCAGCAATGTTCAAGAAAACCAAAACAAAATAAGCACCAGCAGCACCCAAGACAGCATAAGATCTGGGCAAGCCAGTTTGCTTCTCAAAAATTGTGAAAGCCTGGATGCCGGCAGTGGACTATTTGTGTTAGTAAATGTCAAGTTGAAGACAATTGAGATCGAAAGCAGGGAAAAGAATATTTTGTGGCCGTAATTGATTGAGTAGAAGTTGATAACTGATAATCATGAAACATACCTTGTCAATTTGAGCTAAAACGTTTGTAACTTGAGGTGGAAGAGCCATTATAAATTGATGATTGAAATAACAGAGAAACACGTAACTAAATCACACGAGCTCGAGCAACCACTTAAAAGGAGTTTGTCGTCCGGTTATGTGCCGGAACGTCATATTTTTCGTCCCGGAGTGCACGTTCAGGGGTTTCTTTGCTCTGCCGCGACTGATTATGAAAACCACAATTCGGGGAAGATACTGTTGCGCCAAAACTGCTAAATGTAGAAACTTGGAATTTGATAAGGTTTTGATGTCATTGGAATTTTCCTAAGGATCTCTATAACATTCTGCTAAGGATTCTAGCGAACTTTTTAAAAAAAAATTGGCCCCCCTCTTCCTTAACTACTCATGCAATTTTAACCTTCAATTCATTAGAATACTATACTATATTACATGCTAATTCTTCAGTTGCTTCTTGCCCTTGGACTTGGCGTTTCCTTCAAATCCGGCTCTTTTTTTGCCATCCTTACCACCTTTGCCCTTCTTAACGACGCCGGTAAACTTCCGTAATTTTGGTTGGTTTTTACTCTTTTTACCCTTGTTGTCCTTTCTCGCCTTCAAGTTTGCCTCTCTTCTCTTCTGGCGGGCAGAGATAGTGTCTTTAACCACTTGTTTTCTTTCTCTCCACTCGATCTCACTCTTGAGTTTTTGTTTCTCTTTCTTCTTCAATGCTTTCTTCAAGAGTTTCTCGTCATTCTTCACCTTCACGCCCTCAGCTTGATTCATAAGATTGCTCCATTGGTCTTTCTCCTCCAATTCTTTCCTGTCCTCGGGTGTTAGCAGCTCGAGTTTCCTCCTCTTAATTTCGAGTTTGTTCAAGTGGGCCTTTATGTCCTTATTTGCTGGACCCTTCTTCTTCTTTTGGTCAACGCCTTTCCGAATAGTCTTCAAATCCGATGTCATTCTGGATCCATCTGCAAATTGAATGTTACCAAAGAGGACCTCTGCATCTTCGTCTTCTTTGCCATCTTCATCTTCGATTTCGTCATCGGACTTGTCGCTGTCCTCGTCATCATCGTCGACCTCGTCTCTCTTTCTTTTGAGCTTCTCTTGCTTCTTGAGCTCTTCCCTTCTTTTACGCTCAGCTAGCATTTGCTCTCTAGACTTAACGGGGCCACCTGTTTTGGTTCCAGGGGCCTTTCTCTTTTCTCTCAAAAGATTAATCTTTTTGGCAAGCTTTTCTTTTAACTCGACTCTACGTTGTTCACGAAGCTTCTTCTCTTCAGGGGAGAGCTCCTTTTTGTTCGACTTTTGTTGATCCCTCTTCACTGTCGGGGCTTCGTCAATAACATGTTCATTTCCCTCATCATCAAACTCCATTTGAGGGGAATCTTTTATCAATTCATCACTATCCTGAGCTTCGGGAGCATCACTCTCTGCTATCTTAGCATCCAGGTCTTCTTGTGAATCGCTCTTGATATGCTTGCGGGGAAGAGAGATTTTTGTGGCGGTTTTGGCTCTGTTGTCCATAATGTCTTTTGCACTGGCGCCATGAGTGTTGTATGAATCAGCAGTAACGGCCGATTCTGGGTCCAACTTTGCCATTCTATCTTCATTGGCTTCCTTTTTGGCCTTCTTTTTTTTCTGCCATTGGTCTTGAGTGGCATCGTCGTAATAATACTTGGCGGGGATTAACGATAACAAGCCATCAAATGCTGTAGAATGCGTCTTCAACCTTTCCTTTATTGAGTTAGTAAGTGTGAACCTTCGATACCCAGCCATATACTCAGTAGCCGAAGAATAATTTCTGCTGTCAAATTTACTTAAGCCAGGATTAAACATACCTCGAGAGAGTTCGCCATGATTAATGTTTTCAAGTTTGACTGAAGCTGGTAGTATAGAAAATTTATTGCATCAGGCATCGCATTAAGAGTGCAGGACCTTCACCGTGTGCGGCGCGATGAAAGCGCTACAATGTCTTTTTCTTCAGGCTCACCACTTCATTTTTGCATCGTGAAAGTTTTCAGCTACAGATTTGAATTGCCCCTGTAATTAATGGAAAAATTTGAATTTATGCCTCTTGAAAGAATTCCCTTGTTCTAAAGCTCCGAATTTTAAAGAGTTGAAACAACTTCTAATATTGCGCACTTTTGCAGGTCATAAATTGTCAAACTTAAAGAGGATTCTTGATTTTCAGTTTAATTGCTTCTTAGCTGTAGGCAAAATATCATAAGTTTCGGACAGAATCATAAAAGCTGAAACTTAATCTTGAATCAATTAAATAATATATGAAAATTTAATCACAGTAGGTATATATATTTTATGTCAGAGGAGATCGCTCTACAAATCTCTTTATCGGCAGCGCGCCAAATCCCCGTGCTCCCTCGATCAAACACCCGTGCACCGGACAACACCACCACTATCTCATAATTGAGGTCCAAATTACAGCTCGCCTCGTGCAATCAATCCTGACATTACAGTTCAGAAATGGAATCTTTCTCCCAATACCTTTTGGTGTCCTTGCCACAATCAGCTAACCCATTCCCCTTTTTGGAGCGTCAGTTGCAACAGGGCAAGCAGCCTTTGAGTGAATTTAAATTGCCAGACTTTCATATCAGAACATTGGACTCGTTGGTGCAGATCTCGGAAGAATTAGCAAAATTGGATTCTTCCATTGCTTCCTCTGTATCTAAGGTTGCCGATGTTATTGATACAGTCGAACAGAGAAAACTGTCTCGGGATACCAGACTCGTTAACGGCAAGTCTGCATCTTCTTTCATTGAGAATTTCTCATGGAACACATCAAAGTATAGATTGGACAAATCCATCAAGGACTTAGTCGATATCATTAGTAACGATGTCCTTTCTTTGGATAACGATGTCCGTCAAACTTACCAACAGTATCAGACTGCAAAGTCCAACTTCTTGGCCGCTGATAGAAAAAAGAATGGCGACTTATCAATTAAGTCCTTACACGAGATTGTTCGCCCCGAGCAATTCGTGTTGGACTCGGACCACTTGACCACAGTCCTTATCGCTGTTCCAAATAGTCTCGTTGGAGACTTCCAGAAGTCTTATGAGTCACTCACTGAGTTTGTGATTCCAAGAAGTGCCCTGGTTATCGCCAAGGACGACGAGTATGAATTATACACCGTTGCCTTGTTTAAGAAGTACCAGCAGGAATTCATAAATGCTTGCAGAGAGCACAAATGGCACCCAAGAACTGATTTCGTCTACTCTGAAGAAAATATGAATCAAATGAGAAAGGAGTTCGACGTTTCGAAAGCCACAGAATTGAAGTCCAAAAACGACTTGATTCGGTTGGCCAAAACAGCGTATTCTGATATTTTCTCGGGCTGGTTCCATATTAAGGCTATCCGTGTGTACGTCGAATCTGTTTTGAGATACGGATTGCCTCCTCAATTCGACTCATTCGCGATCAAATTCGAGAATTCGGGAAGTGTTGATAAGGCGAAAAAAGAATTGATTGCCAAATTCGGATATTTGGGTGGGGATGGCTTCTCGGAGAAAAGCAACTTACACGAGTACGCCTCTTTAGTAGACTCGGACTATGAACCATTCGTGTTATTCCGTGTTGATATTGTATAGGATAAACTCTCTGTCTATCGAAGGCCAATCATTTTGGTCCTCACCATATTCACTAAAATCTTTTAATTCCAAATAAATAACTGCTTATAGCCATTAATGCATGTATACAAAAATTAAAAATTAAAAATACGTTGGAAGGCTTCAATAAATCAAAAGTAGCTCAAAAAAAGAAAGCTC
>JAJMKX010000375.1:0-14642 GCA_030569435.1 Metschnikowia koreensis | reverse complement strand
TTATGTCATTTACGAGTGACATAAGAAGGCAGGTAAACCCCTCATTCTATTTAACTTGTTTTCATCAAAAGCGAGAGCAGGTCTCATAATGGTATCATACGACGAAAAACAACTAAAACTGGGGCTGTACTCTGTGGATATTGAGCAAATTGCTTCCCCCAACAGAAACTTCATTTCATCTGGTGTCAAAGATTTTGATGATAGACTCGACGTCGAGAAATATGGCCAAACGAAAAGAAAATTATCTTCACGTCATGTTTCCCTTATGATTATTGGCCAAAGTATTGGAACAGGTTTGTATATTGGTTTAAAAACCCCATTGAAACAATCAGGCTCACTTTCCCTTTTCATCGGTTTTGTTCTTTGGGCGGTCACTATGGTGTGGCCCTTGATGATGGCTGTCGGCGAAATGTGTTCTTACTTGCCCATTAAAGGGTCTTTCTTACATTATGCTGCTAGATGGCTCGACCCTGCCATGGGATTTGCCGTCACCATTATTTACTGTTATACTTCGCTTATGTTTGTCTGTGTAGAAGTTGTGGCATTTGCTTCTGTTATCAGTTACTGGACAGATGCTTCGCCAGCAATTTTCATCACTATCGGCTTGGTATCAATTCTATTTTTCAATGTATTTGGCGTTAATTGGTACGGAGAAATCGAGTTTTTCTCCTCCATCCTTAAAGTCATTCTCATTGTGGGGCTCATGTGCTTTAGTTTGATTGCCATGTGCGGTGGAAATCCTCAAGGCGATGCATTCGGATTCCGCAACTGGACTGAAGGTGGGCTTTTCCGTGAGTATCTTGTTAAAGGCTCAACTGGTAAATTCTTGGGTCTTTGGAACGTGCTTATTTATGCTGCGTTTGCATGTGGAGGAGCTGATATGTTGGGTATGATTGCCGGTGAGGTTTCCCAGCCCAGAAAAAATATTGCTCTTGCTGCCAAAAGAACCTATATCAGAATCTACTTGTTCTACATCGGTGGTATCTTTTTCATGAACACCTTGTGCTCTTCTGTCAATCCTGAATTGATTGCCAACAGCCACAAAGCTGGGGCTGCTTCTTCTCCCTGGGTTATTGGAATCAGATCTGTTGGTGTTCATGGATTAGATTCTTTGGTTAATGCTGTGGTCATGACCTCTGCGTGGTCGTGTGGAAATGGTTTCACTTACGGAGCTGCTAGAAGTGCCTACTCTGCCTCCTTGGCTGGTTACCTTCCTCGTATTTTCTCTAAGTGTTTGAATAATGGATGTCCCATTGTTGCCGTGTTGTTTTCTGTTCTTGTTGGCTGCTTGTCTTATATGAGTGTTTCTGAGTCATCAAACACCGTTTTCAATTGGTTTATCAACTTATCCACTACGGGTTTGTTGTGTACTTACTTGGTGATGTGGTTATGTTACTTCAAGTTTAGAAGAGCTGTGGTTGCACAAAACTCCGACCAGTTGGACGATAAGTTCTTTAAAGTCCCCAAATTGGTGTCTCCATGGTTGTGTTACTGGGCTGCGTTTTTCAACTTCGTTGTTCTTTTTTTCAATGGTTTCTGGGCGTTTTTCCCGGGCAATGTGACGGCCGCCAATATCTTCACATCATATTTTGCCCCGGTGTTTTTTGTTCTCCTTTACGTTGGATGGAAATTCTTCAGAAAAACCAGTTGGAGATCCGATATGGAAGCAGACATCACCACTGGTAAACTTGAGATCGATGAAGAGGAGTCATTGGAAAAAGATGAGCTCGAGGCAATGCCCAAGAAAGACGGTATTATGTGGAAGATTTGGGCCAAGACCTCCGATATCCTTTTCAATTGAGGGATCAAGATTTTTCAATTCGCACCCTGTGTTTATAATTCAATTCATAATTTAATAATATATTTTGCTAACTAAACTTATGTTTTGCGTCCACGTGCCGGCTCGTAAATTGAACCGACCACAGATTCATCTCACGCTGCGCGTGTCAAACCACTATGCAAGCCACGATGAGATGGAGTTTCCGCATTCGATCAATTCTGATTATAAGTCCAACTATAATCAACAGATCCTGATTAAGATTATTCCATAATCTATGCCAGTTCGGATATTACTCGCACGATGTCCCTTAATGAAGCTTGCTCTGAGATAATTGAGAAGCTCGTCCCCCTGATTATCCGTGACACTTTACCTGGCCCTCAAGAGATCTCAATTCAAACCCCATCTCTAGTCCCAGAAAATAATGACGAGTTTCTTCAAAGAATTAGCCCTTTATTCAGCATTAAGAAGACCGTCTATGGAGGCCGGGGGTGTTTTTCTAATAAAAAAATCTCGAAAGGTACCAGAGTACTCCATGTGAAATCGCCGGTGGGAAGAACCATTGTAAGGCCTTTCCGTAAGGAAGTGTGCACTTGGTGCTTTCATTACGATGATGGACGTTCGATGAAGTTCCGGCTCAAGGAAAAAGTTTATTTCTGTTCTGATTCCTGTAGATCAGACTTCACCAAATACGATTTTGATGGCACACTCATCTCCACAATGTGTGCTGCAGAAGACTTGTATATCAAATGCGCAGGCGAACCCTCGGACGAAGATATTCCTACCGAAGAAGATACTATTTTGAAGGCAATTCATGATAGGTGGGAATCGGTACTGGAATGGGAAATGGCTGTTTTTCGTATGAAGGCATCCAAACGGGCCCGATTTTATCCCGTAGTTACCGATGATGATTACTCTGAAATCAGGTATGTCATCAGCGCTCTTCATAATATTTGCCGAAGCAAAAGCCTTTCAACTGTTTCCGAAAACGTTGATCAACATGAATCTAACAATGGGAAGTATCTTGAAGATATGACCTTCAACGAAGCAATGAAGTTCGAGCTCGATGCATTCAACTGTCTACAATCATCAGAGATAGATAAAGTGAAAAGGTACCCCTATATTTTAAATTCATACACAAATATCTATAAGTTTGTGCGTCTAGTGATTCCTGAGAGTTGGGTCCATTTGGTGACGCCACAAAGTGTTCGAGATATTATCGGACGTAATCTCACCAATGCTTTTGGCACTTGGTCTCATGTCACTCAGGAGGGCGAGGAAAAGGAGTATTTTGGATTTTGTGTGTACCCATCTGCATCGTTTTTCAATCATTCTTGTGTGTCCAATGTCAAAAAAACACGCACGGGAGCTAGTTACGATTTTGTAGCTTCCAGGGATATACTTCCGGGTGAAGAATTGTGCATCTGTTATGGTATAAATGGCGACGAGCCGGTTGCTCAAAGACAAGAGAGGCTACGAGAATGGTTTTTCGACTGTGGATGTACACAATGTACCACAGAACTAGAAATGGCTTAAACGTTCTTTTTAATTATGCATTAAAATAAAAGACTAATTATCGGGTAAAATCAAACTTTTCGTAGAACCGCTTGAATTTCAGGCACTCGTCTATCTCTTGGCCTTGCGATTGCATGCATCTATCCCATTTAACTCTTTTCGGAAGTCTTAAAAGAAACGCCAATACTCTTCTTGGGAATTGCAAATCTGTGCCCTTCTTTTCTTCTAAAGGTGCGACATAAAAAGTCTTTGTTTTTTCAGAGAAAACGGTGAATTTGATAAATCTTCCACTTTCAGTGGCCTTCATAAGATCTTCACTCTCTGAAGCTGTGTACTTTTTGAAATCTAACTTGGAATTGTGTTCAAAAGTCACATTATTGAAACGGCTTTTATCCTCTAACGCTGCGTCAAAGCCTCTGCCAATAATACCTCTTGCAACAGGTACCATCTGTATATGGTAATGAACGTTTTCCGGTCTGCTAATTTCGTAAAATACAACGTCATATCCATTAGTGGCAAATGCGTCTGCGAGCGTTTGCTGGTACTTTTCAATTTCCTGACTAACTTCCATCTCAGTACTTAGCGTAGGGCTGTGATCTATTGGTATAATTATTGCATGTCCTGAGAAATCCATATACCTATTAGGACGCGTCAATGGGCCCTTGGCAATTGTCAAGTATGCGGATTTGCCGATAGACACAATCATGTGCGCCTCTAATTTTGGATTTGAGAGACAGAAGAAGCATTCTGAAGGTGCAACCACTTTCACCATTCTTTGGGGTGTATTTTCTGAGTTTAATGTTGAGTCTAGCTTCAATTGTTTGGGTTCAGGACCTACTTCCTCATCCTCTCTTGGCCTCTTGACCACTTCTTCAAGAAATGGATTAGATACCAGAGAAGATACCTCATCATCACCCACCTCTATTCCGAAAGCATAAAACCATTTATTGCCGGTACCCTCACGCGCTAGCGAGATGAAACGGTAGCTTCTTTTTGAAGTCCAGGCCACTGTTTTGTGCTCATACACCTTCCCCATTTCCGAGCCTGCGGCAAAATGGTATCTGGGTTGCAATTTTTTCACAATTTCGTCAACCGAACGATCACCCACCAAACTGAGACGTTGATCAGTAGCAATACAATATGGCCAATTGTAGGTAAAAAGCACATCTGCTTTAGTTGAAGCTACCGGCTCTTCTTCGGAATGTAATGTATCATTGAAAAACGCCACCGTGATACCACTTTCAAGCTTCAACACCGCACTCTTGCTTTTAACACATGTGAAATTTGTTCCCACATCAATAAAACTACCCTCCTGTTCAGATTTTCCAAAAAAGTACGTCGGAGCATCGGGAACAGTGGCTGGCATCTCTGCAGGAAGACAACTTCCTAGTAACACCACGGCCAGAAACGGCCCATTCTTTGCGTTTTGAACATTTGCCTTTTTGATTATCTGGTCAAGATTTTCTGGGCTTGGATATAGGACCAAAAACTTCGACTTCATGGTTTTGCAATGGTCAATACAGCTTCCCCAGACCCAGGACCCAGATGCATCGCTCATCACTATTGGCATTACATGCAGGTTGTTATCAGTACGAAGACTTTCATAAAATACATCTTAGAAAAATATTGCGGATATAATTTTACAATTCTCAGGAATAATAATACTGTAAAGAGAATACCTACAATCATATTAAAACTTCCAGATCAATCGGAGTAATAAAACTGATTAATGTGGTTGATGCTAATACGCTGAATCTAAGTATGGCCTAAGAAACTCCCAGGGTTTAAGATATACATTTGATAAGGTTTTGTAATTTTATCATTAAATATCACCAATGCCTCATGATATTATTAACACAGGATAATAAGTGGACGGACCGTAACTTTGAATTCTAAACTGAAGCAAAACAAGTAATGGCGGATTGGATAGTCTAGGGCTTGCGACCTAAGGACACTGCGCGCACGTGACACCAATATACCACCGGGTACACACTGTGCCGTCCCGCGCCCTGTGCTGTCTGCAGTGTTGAAAATTTTGTCCCTTCTCACCAGGAAAAAATCATTGATTGGAATTCCTGTTAACTTTTAGCTACATCAACAGTATACAAAAATGGGTAAATCGTATGTGTGAATATGTGCCAGTTGGTAATCCAAGTCCCTTGAAGACATAGACCCGCAAGCAAACAAGCAATGAAAAGAAATGAAGGTCGGTTTTCCTGAGATAATTCCCATGTCAATATTTCCGTTTCCATACTTCGGTTTAAATATCCCCTGCCGCATCCAGCACAGGCCATAATTATCTTAGAAAGATAAAGACGGAACAATAAAGTCATCAAGAATTCTAGACCATGGAAAATAAAAAAAAAATAGTCAAACTGGGAAGATTGAAGCTATAATCTAATCTTAATTTCAGTTTTTTTTTTAAAGAAAGAAGCCCCAATGTTTTCCAAATCCCATCTATGAACCGAAAATCCTATTCATAAACCACCTTCATCATTGACTTCCAACCCGCCAAAACTTATACTAACGCCTCTAGACGCGGTTACAGATCTGGTACTCGTTACATGTTCCAACGTGACTTCAAGAAGCACGGAATTGTGAACTTGTCCACGTACTTGACCATCTACAAGGTGGGCGACATTGTTGACATCAAGGCCAACGGTTCCATCCAAAAGGGTATGCCTCACAAGTACTACCACGGTAAGACCGGTATCGTTTTCAACGTCACCAAGTCTTCTGTCGGTGTCATCATCAACAAGGTTGTTGGTAACAGATACATTGAGAAGAAGGTCAACTTGAGAGTCGAGCACGTCAAGCACTCTGCTTGCCGTAAGGAGTTCTTGGAGAGAGTCAAGATCAACGCTGGCTTGAGAGAGGAGGCTAAGGCCACCGGTAAGCAAGTTGTCTTGAAGAGAGAGCCTGCTCAGCCAAGACCTGCCAAGATCGTCTCTGCCGAGGGTAACGCCCCACAAACCTTGGCCCCTGTCCCATACGAGACCTTCATCTAAGCTGTATAAAACCAATCTTTAATACAAACATCGTTACGCTTTTGTTTTTTTTTCCTTCTATTGTAGTTTGCTTGTAAGTTGTTTTTGATCACTGTGATTCCCTGTGGTCATACCTTACAGTTTAGCTATTTTTATTCTTACTAGCGTATTACTTTTTAAATCTTTCGGAATGCTAAAGTCTAACTGTTTTTTTTTTCTGTCTTTTTTTGTTTTTGACTGCTTGTGATGGGATCATACAAGTTTTTCAGTTTCCTCGAATTATGCCTTAGATGAACAACTCCCCAGTGAGGGATCCTTGGAGGTGAGGGCTTTCTTACAGAGCAGCTGGCTTTTCAAAAGCTGGATTAATTCAAAAAAAAAAAAAGAGCGTTTCAAAACGAACACAACTTGAACGTGAGGTTTGTGTGTTTCTTGTTGAACGTAAATTGGACCACTAAGGCCAATTCCAATTCAACGTGACCGCATAGTTTACTTGATGCAAGAGCACGGATTCTCGTGTCTCACTCAGTAGAACAGACTAAGAGAAGAGAATATTTAAAGAGAGAAAACATTTCATGTCAAAAGGCACCTGTGTTTTCTCATTACAGAGTTACAACGACCTTCCAAAGGGTCAGAATTTCTTTCAGCGTTTGTGTTAAGTAACAAGATTGGTTGCGCCAAACACCGTCACCAAAAAAACCCAACACCCCCGTACGGGAGTGCATTTCCGGGGGAATCGGCGCCCGAAAGCGCCAACTCAACCCCAGAGGGAATTGTATGGAAATACGCGAGACTTCATCATGTTTTATAAAACTTGGAAGGTCATATGGCCTAAAAAAGATTTGGAGGTGGGCCTTCGCTCTCTTATATAGTGCGCGGCCGGGTAACTCCCCGTTTATTGTGCGTGTTGCGCTGCGGGTTTCTGGCCTGCCAAAGAAAAAAAAAACCGACCTGAAGTTAGCACTGCTCTCTCGCTCTCTCGCCCCAGTATTGTGCAGGCCCTCATCTCTGAATTATTTCACGGTCATATTGTCTCAGTACAAGTATAAAGATTTCCCAACATAGAAAAAATGGCTAAGAGGAGTTCTGGTGATGCAGCTAAACGAGCTGGGAAAAAGGTGAAACAAACGAAAGCCTCAAATGGGCTTTTCCCCGAGCTGAAAATCTCATCTTTGGCGTCAGAGGCCTTAGAAGGCTCGAAGTACAATAATCTTGTGGAATTACTAGCTCAATATGACGAAATTGAGCGTCTTTTGAAAGAATCAGAAGATGACGCTGTGGAGAAAACCGCTCGTTTTCTTACCTTGAATATTTACAAGTGTTTCGAGAAGTTTTTGGTCGACCAAACCATGGCTGCAGAGCAAAAAAGCGAGAAAAAACAGCTTGTGGCCAAATGGTTGCAGGATAAATACGTCAAGTTCAAACAGGTCTTGTGCCGTCTTGTGCAGACTAAGCTTGCGTTTTCACTGTCGCTTCAGTTGGACGCTTTGGACTTCATGTTGGGTTTCGTGAAGTTAGAGGCTAAGGAATCTAATGAATTCCCAGTAGAAACTTATCAGAAGCTTGTGGAACTGTTGCTTCTCAGCGATGATGGCGAGATTTTGGGTGATGAATCTTCGAGTAACTTTTTGGTGCTAGAGTTCAAAGAAAAATTTGTCAAATATTGGGACTTGCAAACATACTTTTTCGAAAAGTCTCTTGTGGAGTCGATTGCCAGCTGGAAGACCTTCAGTGATGAGAAAAGAGAGCTTATTTTCAGCAACTTTTTCACTCTTATCAAGGATGGTCTTTTATACACTTCTGATACAGACACCTTGCGTGAATTACCAGTCTTTACCCAGATCAAACTCCCTTCCACGGCCTACAAAGTCAATATCAAGACCAGATACCAAAAGTGTCTTTTGGAAGTATTGAGAATCACTGAGCTTTCGCCAAGACATTACAAAGCCTTACTTCTCATATTGCATAAAAGAGTTATTCCATACATGGGCGTGCCTGCAAGTCTCATGGACTTTTTGACTGACGCCTACGACCAAGAGGATGACGAGGTTGTGCCAATTCTTGCTCTTAATTCTCTTTGGGAGCTCATGAAAAACTACAATTTGGAATACCCCGATTTCTACACCAAGCTTTACTCGCTTCTTACGCCAGACCTCATGTACACCCGTTACAGATCAAGATTCTTCCGTTTGTGTGACTTGTTTTTGAGCTCAACGCATCTTGCTGCTAACTTGGTGGCCTCTTTTATCAAAAAATTGGCCCGTCTTTCGTTGGCTGCTTCGTCGCCAGCAGTGGTCATTGTTATTCCTTTCATATACAATCTTCTCAAGAGACACCCCACGTGTATGATTTTGCTTCAAAACACCTCGGCTGATTCTGAGTACTCTGATCCATACAATGATGCTGAGAAAAATCCAGCAGATACTGGTGCCATGGGCTCCTCGTTGTGGGAGTTGGAGACACTTATGAGCCACTATCACCCCAACGTGGCCACCTTGGCCAAGATGTTTGGCGAACCTTTCAGGAAACCTAGCTATAATATGGAGGATTTCTTGGACTGGAGTTATTTGACATTGTTGGAGAGTGAAAAGACAAGAAAATACAAGGGCATGGCCTCTTTGGAATATGAAGAGTGGCCTACGCTTTTCAACAACGGCGAGGACGAAAAGCTGTACATTGAAGGATGGTCTCTCTAAACGAGAAGATGAAATTTGTGAGTCTGGCCTGGATGGCCGATGAAGTTTTACGCAAATAGAGAATGTATATTAAGAATAATAACAGAGGAAAAAGGTTAATTAAGCAGTATCCACGGAATAATTATATTGAATGTGTTTGATGTTAGTAAGACTTTTGCATTGAGAAGAAATAATAAGTCCTCCCCCCTTGCTGCTCGGGAGAATATTAGGGTTTCAGCATGCGAAACAACAGAAATTTGTAATAACAGAAATGACACCTTAACTAAAGTTGTTGAGGCTGCGAAACCATGTGATTATCGGCCTGATTGAATCAATTTACTGTAACTGGATAAGATTATTGAAAAGACCTAACGAGACATTTCTTCTCTTTTTTCAGCCATTTAAATTGAAGGTGGTTGATGTGATCAAAAACTTTAGATAATGCTTATGAAGTTATAGATATGAAGCCAGGTTCAGAAGAGAGCAAATTTTGCCCTTTTAGGAAAAGAGCGGCCATGAAATGTACCACAAGAAGGCTTAAACTTAGAGGAAGAAAAGAAAATTTGAAAATCAGAAGAAAACCATGAAGTAACAATTGAAGATGGCACATTTACAAGTAAATTCTAGAACGAAAGGTGTTTTAGCAAGGAAAGAAACTTTTTAATTAAAAATTCCGCGCCATCTGAATTTCAAGTCGCGTCTCAAACTTGTAATTAATCCGTTTTGGGAAATGTGATTACGCGCATTAGCCCAACCAAGCGGGCGGGCGAGAAAAAACGAAAAAAAAAAAAAATTAAGCACCCGTTCTTTTCTTCCTCTATCCATCATTTCAAACCCCAAATATAAAAAAAAAATCAGGAGAGGACAATTCCATTCAAATAAATAACGGAATATTAAACCAACTAAACAAAGCTATCAAATTCAGTTATAGCCGATCATCTTTCTTTCATTTTTTTTTTCTTTTCTTTTTCTTTTCAATTCCTGAAACACAGGAAAAACTGACCTATAAATCACAGCATTAATGGAAGAAACACAATTTGAGCAGCCAGTGGACGCTGTTTTTGGCGACCGTGTGCGTCGGTTTCAGGAATTCTTGGACCAGCTTTCTGGCCTGGGCACAAATTACCGTAACGAAATCAAGGATATGCTTACAAAAGGCCGGTTCCGGCTCCCAGTTTCGGTGGATGAAGTCCGAGATTTCGATCCAGAATTTTGGCGGGGACTTTTGAATGAGCCGGCCGAATTTTTACCAGCATGTGAGCGGGCTCTTAGGGATACCGTGTTGACGGTTTACGACCCAAATGATGACCGGTACGAGCCATTGGATGACGACCAGCAATTCTACATTGCTTTGAAAGGAGCCTTTGGTGGCCATTCCGTCACTCCCCGCACGATAACCGCCAACCATCTCTCGACAATGGTTTCCCTCGAAGGAATTGTCACGCGGGCGCTGTTGGTGCGTCCAAAAGTGGTGAGGTCGGTGCATTATGCCGAGAAAACGGCGCGTTTTTACGCCAAATCGTACCACGATAACACCACGTCATTTGACGCGATTCTGACCCCAGCAGTCTATCCTGTCGAAGACCCAGATGGAAACCGGTTGACGCCCGAATACGGGTTTTCCACTTATCGTGACCACCAGAAAATCTCTGTCCAAGAAATGCCCGAGACGGCGCCTGCAGGCCAGTTACCCAGATCCGTAGATATTGTGTTGGACGATGATTTGGTGGACATGGCCAAGCCCGGTGATCGTGTGCAAATTGTTGGTGTTTACCGTGCAATGGGTGGTGCCGCCAACAATGCTCTGTCGTTCAAAACAGTGGTTTTGGCAAATGCGGTGTATCCCTTACATGCCAGATCCAGTGGTGTAGCAGCACACGAAAAATTGACCGATACCGATGTGCGTAACATTAACAAAATGGCAAAGGAACGGAAGATTTTCGACTCGTTGGCCCATTCGTTGGCACCATCTATCTATGGTTTCGACTACATCAAGAAGGCCGTGTTGTTGCTTTTGTTTGGAGGTCTTGAAAAAAACTTGGATAATGGTACTCACTTGCGTGGAGACATCAATATTCTTATGGTGGGTGACCCTTCGACAGCAAAGTCGCAGATGCTTCGGTTTGTATTAAATACGGCATCTTTGGCCATTGCCACCACTGGTCGTGGATCTTCCGGTGTGGGTTTGACTGCTGCTGTTACCACTGATAAGGAAACGGGAGAACGGCGTTTGGAGGCCGGTGCCATGGTTTTGGCCGACCGAGGAATCGTGTGTATTGATGAATTCGACAAGATGTCGGATGTCGATCGTGTGGCCATCCACGAAGTGATGGAACAACAAACAGTGACAATTGCTAAAGCCGGAATTCACACCTCGCTTAATGCTCGTTGTTCAGTGATTGCGGCTGCCAACCCGGTGTTTGGTCAATACGATGTTCATAAGGACCCTCACAAGAACATTGCCCTCCCTGATTCTCTCTTATCGCGTTTCGATCTTTTATTTGTTGTAACTGATGATGTTAACCAGGCCAAGGACAGAACAATTTCCGAGCACGTTTTGCGGATGCATCGGTTCGTGGCTCCTGGGTTGGCCGAAGGTGAACCTGTTCGTGAACGAGGCACGGTTTCTTTGGCAGCAGGTGTGGAGGAAGTTGATGAAACTGCTGAGCAACCGGTGTTTGAAAAATTCAATACCTTGTTGCACGCAGGAGTGGCCAGCCGTATGACTAAAAGCAGCTCGCCTACAATTGTGTCGATTCCGTTCTTGAAGAAATACATCCAGTACGCTAAGCAAAGAATCAAGCCAGTTCTTACGAAAAAGGCGTCTGATTACATTGTCGGCACCTATTCTGCATTAAGAAACGGTGACCCTTCGGAAAATAACAAGCGTACGGCCCCTGTCACTGCCAGAACTTTGGAAACCTTGATTCGTTTGTCCACTGCCCACGCCAAGGTCCGTTTATCCAAGACTGTTGATGTGAGGGACGCCAAGGTTGCTGAGGATTTGCTTCGTTACTCCTTGTTCAAGGAGATTGCGAAACGTGCCAAGCCCAAGAGAAGAAGAATTGCCCTTTATGGTGATGAGCCAGGTGCCGAAGGAGAGGAGGACGAAGAAGAGGAAGAAGAAGACAGTGAATCGGAAGAGGAGGAAATCGAGTCTTCTTTGCCTGCAGAAAATATGGCTGCGGTCGCTGCGGCAGCTTCTGCTTCTGCTACTTCTGGTTCCGCATCGTCTGCTGACCAGCAAGCCTCTCAAATGGCCCATGATTTGGGTGACTTACACCTTTCTCGTGCTGCACCTTTGAGAGAAACTAGTGCACTGACAAATGTCTTTAGCGCAGAGCCCACCGATGGAATTAGTCCGGTGCGTTACGATAGATTCCTCTCTATTATGGGCAAGCTTCTTGCCTCGGACTTGTTTGCCAATGACACTGGCTCTTGTGCCACGGAACTTGTGGTTGCTGCAATCAACGAGGACTTGCAGCAGGAAGAAGTGTTTAGTTCGGTGGAAATCAATGGTGCACTTTTGCAGATGGAAAATGAGAGTAAGATCATGAATGGTGAGGGTAAGGTGTGGAAAATCTAAGTGTATAACAGTTAGTCAACAAGATTTAATGAGTATATTCTTTTTTTAAATTTAAATCCCTTTACGATGTATTTAAGGCATAATCATATTTTTCTGTAATATCAATTGGTGGCCAACGGGAACTAGGTCTTTTGAAGATTAACCTCCACCCACTAAATTATGTTTGATAAGAAAGGGACATTTTCTATTAAATTATGTTGAGGATGATATGACAGTTGAATCGATAAGAAATAAACTAAAAATCAGTGGGATTCATGAAATATGGTGCCAATAAAGAATTTCGAAAAATCAAATTAATAACCCGCATATTCAGAAACTAGAACGTTGGAGCGAACTTGAATAGACCGGTTAAAATCGTAAATATAAGAGCAATACATACAAATTCAATCACAAAATTATTTTTATTATTTCCTTCACCAAACACAAATTCTTCAAGCCATGCTTTCTTGTCCCCAGTTTAATAAAGAGAGCTTGAGATATTCGAAGATGGACCGGAAGTGGACGCGTCACTTAAACAGGAGAATTGAGAAAAAGAATCGATCTTGATGAAGGAGCAGAAACTAGTATTATAAATTTTAAGAGTAAAAATAACTCATTTGGCTTATAAATATTTTGTCTTGTATTCATAATTTGCCCTTTTGCAGACTTAACTTTTGACTGTTTTTTTTTTTTGTGTTTTTTTTTTTTTTAATTTTCTATTGTATCACATCTTTGAGCAGTCGCTCGTGATGCTCATCTATGATACGATCAGGCATCGCACCAGTCGTTGTTCAAAGCCCTAAACTTCCATCCTTATTATTTCACTTATTCCTACATTCGTTACTTATCTCATATTTTAATTGAAGCCAATTCATAAAGGCAAAAAAACTTATTTTCTCCTTTTTCCATCTTCCCTCACCCATACCCCATCGCTCGTTTTACGCATCATCGAAATGTCGTCGTCAGATTTTGAAATCGATCAAGATGACGAACTTCTTATGCACACGTATGCCACACTCCCGAATAATTGCAAAAAATACTGGCGCAAGCGTTACCTGCTTTTTTCAAAATTCGATGAAGGTGTTTACTTGACTTCGGAGCTTTGGTACTCAGTGACTCCGGAAATTACTGCTCGTGTGATTGCGAAAATAGTGCAGAAGCTTGTTCCAGACTGCAAAACCGTGCTTGACGTGTGCTGTGGAGGTGGAGGTAATAGTATTCAATTTGCCAAATTATTCTCAGCAGTGGTAGCAGTTGATATCAATGCAAACAATATAAAATGCACACAACATAATAGCATGATTTATGGAGTTGATCAAAAGACTTCATATGTTTTGGGAGATTGGAAAACGCTTAGCGAGAATTCTGAATGGATTCCGGACGCAATTCCCGATAAGAAATTCGACTTTGGCTTTTGCTCGCCGCCTTGGGGTGGACCCAAATATAAATACCACGATCAGTTCGATCTAGACTCCATGGAACCATTCAATTTACGCCAACTATGTCTCAGTATGAGCAAATTCACAAAAAACTTTGGCCTCTTTCTTCCGAGAAATCTGGATTTTGATCAAATTCGAGAGGTCACCCGAGAATTGTACGGTTCAGAATATAAGACAAGAGTCATATGCATCTGGCAAGATGGGCGTCCTCTTGGAATTATGGCCATTTTTGGACCTTCTTTTGTTGAAGAAATTCACGTCCAATAATATTTACGAAATTTAATGATAGCAAAACCACTGCATTTAGAAATAGGCAAATAGGAAATTATAAAAAGAAAAAAAAAAAAAAAAAGTGCATTTTTTTATTTGAAAAAGTGTACTTGAAAAGAAAAAGAAAGCCCGATGCGGGGCTCGAACCCGCAACCTTTTGATTGACCTTATGAAGTTTAAGAGTCAAATGCTCTACCGATTGAGCTAACCAGGCTTTTCTTGTTCAAACTTTCTCACACAACAATACGAAATTATAATCATATTTACTCTATCCTGAGCAAGTGCTTTATTTTGTTTTTTAAGTCCTCAAAATGACGATAACATTGCATAACTTTCTATAGTTACATGTGGATTTTTTCCTGGGCTCAGATCCTCTCTCTCTCTCTCTCTCTCTCTCTCTCTCTCTCTCTCTCT
>JAJMKX010000374.1:0-14760 GCA_030569435.1 Metschnikowia koreensis | reverse complement strand
AAAAAAAAAAAAAAAAAAAGACGCAGTGAGACCTTTGAAAACGAGCGTGCGATTGGCATACACCAACAAACGGCGTAAAGAGGGCTACTACACACTGCTTGTCCCTTAACGAGATAGACAATTGAAGAATAAAAAAGGAGTCTCAATCGATTTTGTTCCTTCATTTATTATTTTTTTTTTTTTTGATTCTCATTCGACAATAGAAATTCACAAATGGCACTTGCAATCCTGTGGCGGACAACGCCTAAATCCACACGTGTTGTGGCAGTGGCTCTTTTCTTCACCAGTCTTACGATTCTTCTAGTGAAGTTCAATTATTTGCGCCAGCCCAATGAAAATCGGGCTCTTCATGATATCGTGGTACCATACATTCAGCTCGTGCCACGGTATGCAATTATGTATCCATGGGTATTTGTGACAGCGATATTTGCCGAAATTTCGGTGATTTCATTTTTTTTGGCGTTTGGTGTGCTTTATGTATCAACAGGATACGTGGAGAAATTCTGGGGCCATCGTGAAGTTCTCAAGTTCATTTTGGTGGTGGGTACACTCACAAACTTGCTGACAGTGTTGGTCACGATCATCAGCAATATATTTAGGGGCGATGTTTTGGGTATGGATAAACCTTTAGGCGGCGGTGTTTCATACTATTTTGGGTTTTTGGTGGTTTTCAAACAGTTGATTCCAGAACATAACGTGGTTTTGTTTCATGGACTCGTCAATTTCCGCGTGAAACACTTGCCATTTGCGCTGCTTGTGGTGGTATGCTTATGGTCTGCCATTACACGCACATTATATCCCGTGCTGCCCTCAGTGTTTTCGTTTTTTGTAGCATACCTCTACTTGCGCTTCCACCAATCGTTCTACTCTGACCCGCTACTTCCAATCACTAGTGCCAGTGAAAATAGTACCGGCAGTAGTGCTAATACCACTAATAATTCGAACACATACTTTATTAGCGGTGACGCCTCAGATGCGTTCCAGCTAATCGAGTTTTTCCCCAGCGTGCTGAAACCGTACTTGGGCCCCGTTATTAATGCTGTGTATGAAATCAGCGTGCTTCTTGGTGTGGTCACGCCGTTTAATGATGACGCTATTGAACAAAGTAATATGCGTGCACAAAAGTTTTCGGAACAGGTGAAACACGCCAGTAATCTGATTGCAAATTCAGTTGCCGAGCGCCGGAGACAGGTGGCGTTGCAGGTGATTGAAGACCGGGCTAATCAGGCCTAATTCATGTGATACACGTTTCGAACATTTTGAGATTATAGTGTTCTATGATATCAATACTGGTTTTTTTCTAAAAAGGCACAGAAACTTTCGAAGAGAAGAGTATGAAAAGTGAGGAATGGTAAAAGTTTGGAGATAATAAATTGAGCAAATTCTCGTTTCTATTCTACATGAGCTTTTGAGTTTGTCCTACATTGTCACTAACAACACTAAAATGAACCTTGATTTCGTTTTCGAATTGCAAACGACAACAAGAATAAAAACTGAAAATAAAAAAGGGGGATTATTTTCAGAAAATAGGAGAGGCTAATTAAAAATTATTTCTTATCTTGGTCTGCACCTGCATTAAGCTTCGGGGGAAGGAGGCTGCAAGAATTAGGCGTGTGACCAAAGCAGGTGTACCCGCTTTTTCTTTTCTATTCACGTCCTCGAACATTTTGGCCTAAACTATGAAAAAAAGAGAGAGAAACGCAACAAAAAGAGAAAGTGTTTCATGATTTTTAACTTTCTTTTTTTCCAAAGTTATTCTTCAAAATATGTTTGATTCTTTTCTTTCATGCCGTTTGAAAGATGTTCCCTACCTTTTGAAACACTCGGCGTCAGTTTCGGTGAGTGAGGTGCGGGCCCTGGCGCGAGGCTCGAGCTCTGCACAGACTAACATAAGTGTGCGATTCGAGCACGCTCGGGGCCAACAAAAAAAAAACATATCTATATTTATAGTTAAACACACATCTTTAAAGACAACACAAGAGCATCCCCATACTTATAAACAAATCGTCGATTTTTAGCTGCACATTATGTTGAGTGGGATACGTTTTCGGCCCAAGGGCAACAACGGGCCTTCTTCGGCCAAAGGATACTTGCCCTTACCGGGTGGGTTCCACAGAATAAAATCAGTGCGTGACAACCGTCTTATTTTTCTTGTTGTGGCGCTTGTTTTGCTCTGGTTTTTCAATCCGCTTAAATTGCTTCATACCAGCCCGAAACACCGGCCATCATATCCACATGGTCACCCGCCCGGATCACAGCAAACTGTGGGATCGGCGTCGCCATACATTTATCCGCCAATTGAAGACGCCGACATTTTGCGTAAACTCAACATCGAAGACCTTATACACAGGGTGCCTACGACTGATGGTCAAAACAGTGTGATCAAATCATTGAATTTTCTCGATGACATTGATCCAGCTAAGCAAAAAATAAAGGAGGACAACGAAAATGCTGCTTCGGACGAGGCTCGTGCGAAAAACCACTTTAAGAACCAGGAAAAGATCGTGTTCAGCCCTAAACTGAACAAAAAGTATCCAAAAATCGTTATTGTTACCGCGGTTGACTTCAACAAGTATTCGACTAAATCGCTCGCGAAAATTGTCCAAAACAGAGTCAATTATGCTCACGAGCACGACTACGGTCTTTACGTGCGGTGGTACCAAGAGTTTATTCCGGAATTGAACTCGTTGGATTACTTGGGTGACCAAGAGCGGTCCAAGTGGATTCGTCTTCTCTGTATGCGTGCGGCAATGTTTGCTTTCCCTGAGGCTGAGTGGTTTTGGTACTTTGACCAAGACGGGCTTATCACCAACTTGAAAGTCGACCTTTACTCGTACTTGTTATCTCCTGATGCCTTGCGTGGTGCCAGTTTAAAGGAGCAACCAATCATTCCGCCAAATGGCCTCATTAAAACTTACAAGAATCTCCACCCAGCAAACATCGATTTTGTATTTACTCAGTCGGTCACTAAGGTCGAGACAAATTCTTTTATTGTACGTAACTCTGATATTGGACGTGCAGCCGTGGCCAGCTGGTACGCACAACTCTACTTGGACTACACAAACTTCCCCTTTGGTCCAGACTCCGCAGTTACTCACATCTTGCAGTGGCATCCATTTGTCTTGAGCAAAACCACACTTGTTTCGGCACGGACAATCAATTCGTTCTACGACGAAAGAGTGCCTCCTGAAAATAAGGGAACTGACCACATGCATTATTTCTCCGGTGATCTACTTGCACAATGGTCATCTTGCTCTACCAGCACAGAATGTGAACTGATTTTACTCAAGGTTGCCGGTGACAAGTTGTAAATAAACCAGCTACTGATGAAAGGGGTTTAAAACTTTCATATTTAAGGATTTCATGATTCATTTTCGTGGACAAATTCAAGTTGGCTGTTGTTGTACATACCTTCTACGAATTAAATTTAATAAACGATTGAAAATGTACAACTATAAGTATAAACTAGCATGTGAACGAGATACTTATTCTAATAAAGCGCCTAGAAAGCTTTAGAGGTGTAGGCTGTCGTGGTCGATATCTTGTAAGACCAGAAAGTGATTTGAACAGCACTGTTAGAACTCCACCACGATGAAACCTTACCAGTATCATTATTGTTGGTTCCTCTTGGTTGGAAAAGGCCCTGGAAAACACCGGTCATCTTGGTTCCAAGATCAGCTGGAACATGGCTAGCAGCCACAGGAGGGGCAACAATGATGATCACAAAGAGAACTAAAACAGCAAAGTACAAAGTACAGTACTTTCTCACCATTCTCTTTCTCAATTTAGCTTGTTTTAAAGAGAAGATTGGTGGTCTGATGAGTCTAGATGGCTTCAACCAGAACAACATGGTAGAGTGCCATCTGTCAATCAATGGAACAAGCAACACAGGCAATTGAATGAACAAAATCAAATGAGCCAAGATAAAGTCACCAGCGAACTCAGACATTTCGATAATCTTAGCGCAGAATTCTCTTGCAGGTTGAGTGAAAGCCATGTAACCCATACCGTGACCGTACCATTTACCAGTCCAGAAAGCAGTGTTAGACTTGTCATGCTTGAATTCTCTGGTCAAGAACAATAAGGTCATCAACTTGAACAATGTTCTTTGGATGTAGATCATAGTAATAACACCCAAGAGCATTCTAGCAAAATTGAAACTTTCCAAGACCCAGATGACAATGAAGAAAACCAAGTGAACAATGACAGCAACACCATGTGCAACACCAGCGATAACTGCACCGGTCTTTTTGCAGCACAATCCCAACATTGGGCCAGCACAACAAGCCAAACCGAGACAAACAGCCAAACAACCCATGTCAATAAGAACTGGAGCCAAAGCACAAATCAAAATTCTGACGGTAGAGTTAACTTGAATAGGATCGGTAGAATCTCTACCCGAAACAGTCCACGTGGTAACACCGGTCTGAGCATTGATGAACGTGTAAGCAACAAACAAAGCAGCGGTGTAGAAGACACAAGGAAGGAAATCGGCAAACAAAACATTAGCTCTGTGAGCTCTGGATGCATCACCAGCAGCCTTCTCGGAAATGTCACCAGTCAATTTTCTCTTGAAACCAGTGATTCTCGATCTAGACAATTTAACGTAACCGATCCAAGAGTTTCTGTGCCACTTGGTGTTACCGCGAGAGAGCCATCTGATGAAGTCACGGTAGTCAAGGAAGAAGTCTTCCCAAGCGAATTGATGAGGATTGAAAACAAATGGAGAAAACATCAAAGCCGACAAAGAAGCCCAGAACCACAATAATGGCGCTTGCCAATGAGCAACAGAACCGAACAAAATGATCAACATGGATCTAGCACCCATATAAATGGAAGAGTCAGCAAATCTGGAGAACAAAATGGAGAATGGAATACGCGAAGTGGCGAAACCTCTACCAGTTGAGATATATCTGGCACCACCAACAGTCAAGTCTGTGACCAAGGAGGTGGAGTAAATTTGAGCAACAAAGACTTCGAACAATGGAGACAACGAAACAAAATGTCTGCAGAATCTCTGGGTAGCTTTCCAGAGACCCCTCTCAATCAATTCTTGGACAGCCAAAGGAATGAAAGAGATGAAGAAGACAATGAAAATGGACAAGGTATAACGTCTAATCCAATCAACAGCAGGTGCCAAATTGTAACAACCCCAAGGAATCAAAATGTCCGTGATTGGAACGTTCTTGTTGTAATCACACATAATAGATTCGTGAGCCAAAGAGTTTAAGTTTGCCAAGACTAACATAAAAGTTTGCAAAGACAACTGAATAAACAAGTTATTGATGTGGAAACCAGGATGTCCATAGTAGAACGACAAGAATCTGTCCAATGGCAACTGCGTCGACAAGTAGTAGTACTCTCTTGACAACATCTGTTCACCCATACCAGCACCAATCTTTGTTGTAAAGTTACAAATCGAGCCGAATCCCATATCTCTACCCTTACCACATTGGTAGTACTCACAATGCTTAATTCTACCACCTCTCAACATGGCGTTCATACCAGCATAAATATCTTCGTTAAGATGCAATCCCTTCTGAGCCTTAGAGACACCACCTCTAGTCAACATAAATGTAGCGTTCAAGAAATCAGGGTGACCATAATGCAATTTTCCACCGACTTGTGCCAAAGTTCTAGCAAACAAAGTACCGAAAGTTTGTTCCTTACCAGCAGCAACATCACCCAAAACACCAGAGTTTTCAGAGAAAATATATTCTCTGGCACCCAAGATAGCAACTGGAGCTGGCGTTTCCTCATTCTGTTTCTTCAAGTCTGGAGCATATGGGTTTACATGTTCAACATTCAATTCTTCGAACTCAGCCAATACAGATCTAATCTTCAAACACTCTTCAAGGTAGTTATCCTGGTTAGCATCAATCAATTGAATGTACTCACCTCTGTGGAAGATAACGGCATGATTTTGGTTATCGGACTTACCATCACCCAAGATTGGGTTACCAGACAACTGAACTCTGAACTTAGGACGACGAGTACCATTTTCGAGCACTTCACAATGACCATCAATCAAAGCAGAGAATACACGAGGCTCTTCGTCTTCGTTCAATGGAGGTTCTTCGTCCAAAAAGGCAATTTGCAAATCTGGGTAGGCCCTTAACAAAAATTCAGCATTCTCCATCTCATCTTCTTTGAACTTGGCCAATCTTTGCATAGACACAACAAACTTGAACTTTCTTCTAGCCATCTTTTCCAAAGCCATCTCCAATCCCTCTGGGTCACCCCCGAAGTATTGAACCAACTCAGGGTTTTCCACACGATACAACAACTTAATCGCTCTTGCATAGTTCATAAAACCAGAAACAGTACGGTACAAAGTTTGAGATCTCAAGGAAGCCCAAATTCTAGTTCTCAAGGTGTACTCTGGAGCAGCGGACTTGAAACCAATACAGTAAAATGGCAAATCGTTGATCTTGGACTTCAAACCATCTTCAGATTCACGTTCTTCCTCGTCACCATTTTCGTAAGCAGCAGTCTCTTCGGCCAAGATTTTAGTGTCCTTCACAAAACAGTCCCACTCGACAGGGTGTAATTGCTTCAAGTATTCCAACAAAGTGACTCTGGAAAATTGATCATCCTCTCTGATAATTTCCTTCAAAGACAACAAAATTTTCTCAGCATAGTGTGGCGTGAAAACAGTAAAAGTAGGCATGTTGTCCACGGGCAATGGTTCTAAAATTGGCGTAGCCAAAGACTGAGCGAAAAATGAAATACGTCTCTCTGCCTCAGAATCTCTTGGGAAGAACTCCGTCTCGAAATTATTATCATCTTGTGAAACAAAGAAGGTAGGAGCTCTTAATGTTCTCTTGCCCTCAATCTCGGATGGAACTTGATGGTACAACAACTTTTGAACGTGATCAATAGCCAACAAATGCTCTCTGTACATGGAAATAACGATGGCATTCCAAACTTGAGAAATCAAGACCTTAGGCTTGTACTTGATTTCCATTTCAGTGGTAGCTAAAATCTTAGAGTAGATTCTCTTGGGCAATCTGGTGAAAATATTTCTCCAAGGGGTCAAGATAGAAATACCCAAGTAGAAAGAACGGCCGATGGAGAACACACAGTTACAAACAATGTACCACATGTAAGTATCCAAGAAAAACAACAACATATCAACAAGAATCATTAAACCCAAGACAATCTTAGCTTGTTGCTTACACAACTTGTCGCCAAACCAGTAATCACCATTACATCTCATAGTCATCGTGGACAAATTTCTAATTGGGTCTCTCAAGGACAAGGTCAAGAAGAAATACGATTCAGACAACTTAGCAGCAAAAATGATACACCAAAGAAGGTAGGACATCCACATGTCCAAGCCCTTCAACTTGTAAAAATTGGCCGTGAAAAACTGCTGAGCGAGGTACTTACGCGAACTCTTGTTGAGATACGGCGTAAACAAACCACCCAAAGGCATAATGGCAAAGAAAATCAAAGTGGCGATTGCAATGAAGAAACCGACAATAGATAAGACATGTGCAGTTTTTGAAATTGAAGTCAAACCAGCCCAGTAGAACGTGAAGACAACAGGGGCAAGGTTGATGATGAAGATCAAAATCAAAAACATCAAACGACGCGTAAGTCTTTGAGCACCGGCCCACTCTCTAGGAACGAACATCCACTCAAAAAGCGTAGCAAAAATCTGAATAAGACAAGCAATAACACCACCAATAGCAGGAGCAGCCCATCTGGAGGATGCAGTAGGCTGGTTGTTAGCAGTCTGGATATAGTCTTGAGTATACAACGTAGGAGCATTGTAAGCAGTATACATCCAGTAAATACAAATATGGATGACCCAAATTCTGTTGAAATTAGTGATGAAGTGCAACCAAGTTCTGATTTCTTTATAAGTTTTGAAAAACACGTTTTGCCATTCGACTTCACCAATGCGTTGAAATCTCTCCTCTTGTGGAATATCAACCAATCTCGTGCCGTCAGAAAAGATGATTCTAGAAATACCCTCTGGGTACCAGAAAAGCTGGTTAACGTCATCGTATCCAATAACATTGTTATGGTCCTTCTCACGTTTGACAAATCTACCTTCGTAAATTTCGTAAACCTGCGATCTCAAGAACCTGTAGATTGGGGTAATAACTCTGTTCAAGTAATCACCTTCAGGAACTGGCTCTTGTCTCTGTTGACACTGAGGAGACAACAAGTAGTCCATGGCCATCTTGTAGATGTAACAAAGACACTCAGAGGTGAAACGAACTTGGTTGGCTTCACCCCACAACAACAAGTAAAGAGCAACGTCTCTTACTCTTTCCTCTGGAGTCAAAATGTTCATCTTTGCCTTCCACTTGATCTCAGCGGCATCCAAAGAATAGTCGCCCTCTAACTCTAAAGCCAAAGCATCCAAGTCCTGTCCATGCTCTTCGGCCGCCTGTCTGGCCTTCTTGGACTTCTTAGAAGCCTTTCTAGCCTTCTTGCCGATCTTGCCCAAGTTCATGTTGGCAAAACCTATCGAGTCGTCTAAATCTTGCTGGGAGGCAAAAAACCATTTCTTATAGTTGGCATTATCACCACCAATGTAATCAGCATGCAAGGACAACAAGGCTTGCGCTGGAGACATTCTCGACGATCTAGAGTCCAATAACGTCATAAAGTAATCGAACATGTTTCTCATAGAATCTCTTTGGAAACCAAACTTGTTGGTCAAATCAATGAACACATCCTCAATGTGCTCAATCTTGATTGGTGCTTGGGGATCAGCAGACCATGCTGGGTAAGGCAAATTTGAAGACAATTGAAACTGAGTTGGGTCATAATTGGGGTTGGCGCCGTAGATTGGTGTGGACGTACCCGAAGACCTTGCTCCACCATAGCTCATCTGCGAAGGAGTATATTGAGTTCCATATTGATCGTAACCTGGTGTTCCTGGGTTTTGACCGCCGTAACTGAAGTCAGAGAACTCCTCTGGATCAGCAACATAGCCAGCGTTACCTTGAGCATAGTTTTGGTAACCATCCATCTCATATGGTTGTTGTTGATACTGTTGGTTTTGATCGTAATATTCTCCACCCTCCTGGTATTGAGCCGGATGGACCCCTTCAGTGTAGGGGCCCTGTTGGTAGTAACCCTCACCTTCAGCAGGATGCTGTTGGTTCGGATCGTAATAGTTGTGATTGTTATCGTAAGACATCTTAACGAAACAGTTAGTAAAGACGGTTTGGCGATATGACTAGATCTGATTGAAGTTTCAGGGAATATGTGAATGTAGGAAGATATGGGAATGGGCAAAAATGCGAATGGGCGAGGCGCAAAAAAAAAAAGGAACGAAATCAGTCGGGCGCGTAAAAGTGACGGATGATTTGGGGCAGAGTGAAAAAGCGCAAAGCAAGGTCCTTCTCTTGATCCGGATGATTGTTCGATACTTTTCCGTTGAATTCTTTTCAACAAAAATTTGTTGTGATTTCAAAGAAATAAAATTCAAAAAAGGACGTGTGATCGTGGGGAAGGGTAGACAGAAGTTTTTTTTCCATAAATAGAAAAGGCCACGGCAAGGCAGACACCCGAAAATTTCGTGCAGGAGAGAGTGGAGCGCAGGTTAAACGACATGTGCAGGGGGGATCGAAATTCTGGCCAGACTCGCCCGGATTCACCCAAGATTTTCCGGCCTCCATGTACGCCCAACATTGTGGCACTAATTTTTCTTCAGCATATTTGATTTAGAATCCAGAAAAGATGAAACACGCATGAAACACAAGAAAAAAGTTAAACTTTTTCTATTTTTGGATTGCCAGGACAGAGGCAGCTGCGCGTGGCACGCTCAAACACAAAAAAAAAAAGCAAAGAAAAAGAAGTGCAGATGCAGGTGTGCACGTGACTCCGCGTCTGTTATGTGTCGGCCAACCAAAAGTTTCTATTGGGGCGCGTGTGTAAGCTCATTTTCCAGATTTGAGTGAGACAAATCAAAGGCGTTCTTTTTCGCGCCAAGGGGTAAATGGGGCGAAAAAAAAAAAGCGCGTCACGTGAAGGGGCGCAGGATCGGATCGGCTCAAATCGAAGAAAAAAAAGCGAACCGTGCCGACAGGGCCATGGTTTGAAACGTAGGGGCGCGCTCTCAACTTTTAGGAGCTTGGCGTAGGTTTGGGATCACGGGCAAAAAAAAAAAAAAAAAGGAAGACATGAGACAAATTGTAGAACAAACCAGAAAAATTATGGTAAAAGTTTGGAATTAGACAAAGTAATCCGAAGACGCTTCTTCAGTGACTCATATTGTTCTGCAATAGTGAAAGCATGCCCCTTCTTATTGTTTTAAAATGTCGTTCACAATCAAGTCTCATTGTCAAATTTGGTTGAGGAAATGGCGGGTATACTGATAAATGGCAAGGGAAAGGAAAAGGATTATTGATTCAGGACACTTCATTTTGATCTTTGGAATTCTTTTCATATTGTAAAAACGACTCTGTAGGTAACATACCTTTCGATAACTGTCAATGACGATAAAGAAGAAGAAGTAGATCAAACCGAGAGGGCGCGGTCTTTACTACCTGTAACGGGAGTTCGCGAGGCGGGCACGACCTTTCCTTGAAGGCGCGGAGGAACGCGCTCGCAAAATTGGTAGCAACCAAAAATCGCAAAAAGAAAAAAAAAAAAGAAAAACGCGACATTCGTGAAGCAACAAAATGAAGTACGACAGACGGGTTATTCTTTTTTTGAAGGGTTTCTGCAGCTGGTTTATTTATGCCCTTGCGTGCTCTACTTGTAACAATGGGTTACTTTAGGAAATACCCTGAGAGTTCCGATTTATTTCTGTTTTGACTTAAGTCTAAAGTAATTATAGATACATATGTTCGAGTGAATTAATGGGTAAACTTAATTTTCGGGCTCTGAAAGTAAACCCGATGCTGGTTAAAAATAGAGCCCACTGGGCTAGTCTTTTTTTTTTTTTTTTTTAATTTTTTTCTTAGCTTCGCATCTATTGCATATGGGAACTTACACGATTTAACGCTACTTTTGAGAACAAAAAAAATTTAAAAGAATTGGCAAGCCCGGAAATGCAAAAAGCAAAAAAAAAAATGTATATTTAAATAAGGATAATTTTCTATTCAGTCCAGCCCAAGTTGGCCAAGTCCTGTCTGATTTCGTCCTCCTTGTTGATTTTGTCGATCTGCGTCTCCTCCAACTGTTCACCACCGGCTTGTCTCATGCGCAATGCCTCAATAGCTCTAAGTTTCTTCAACAATGAACGGATTTTCTTTTCTTCCAAAGAAACCACGCCACCTACAACAGAACCCTTTTCAGAAGCAGCATTGGCAGTAGTGCCCGCAACAGGCGTAGCAGCTTTTTTCTCTTCTGGCACAGGGGTAGACTCTTCATTCTTCTTAGACTCTCTTTTCTTTCTGTTCTTAGCAGCAGTCTTACTCTCTTTAGGCTCCACCGGTTGAGCGCCAGGCACCACTCTACGAGAGCCCGGCACATATGCACCACCGGCTGGTTTTGCCGATAGATTACTCTGCAACTCCTTTTGGTATAACGATGTTGAAGCTGTAGAAGCACCACTGTTTCTGGCATGGGGTGGTCTATAGGCGCCGGCTTTTTTCACCGCGCCGTTGCCGCCAGTGGCTGCAGCCTTTTTGGCTAGGTAGTCGGTGGCCGATTGATGAGGCGCAGGGCATGCCTCTAATTGTTTTAGAGCAGGGAAGGACTCGATACCTTGTGGTTTCCATGCAATCGAGAACAACTCCTGGTACTCTTTATAGTACAACAACTTGCCGGTCGCGTGCCACACTTTCAAGCCGTTATCGACACGCAATCTAGGCGAAGTAGTAGCGGTTAAAATGAAACGGCCACAGGGAGACCACTCGCACACGGAAGTGTTGGAGGCCTCGAAAGTGCACACTTTTGAAAACTTGCTTTGACGGTCATACACATCAACAGTTCCTTGCAAATTTCCAAAGCCAGCCACCAACACAAAACGGCCATGAGGCGAGTAAAGAATCGTGTTTCTGGGAGCAGTGGCCAATGAGTGAATCAGATTACCTCTAGCGTCGAAAAACGTGGTTTCCGATGGCATGTACCCGTACGAAACGGCGAATTCTCGGGCCAGCGGCGACCACGTGATGTCGTGAATTGGGCCTTCACGTTTCAAGTCGATACGCTCATATGAACCAGCAATGCCCAAAAGGTACAAGTTCGTTTCACCGTAGTACGACTTATTGCTGGAATCGTGGTCAGTGGATGCTAACGCAAGCAATGCCGTGCCCAAGGCATTCCATTGCAACTGACATTTCTCGGCCTTGAAGAACGATTTCGAGCATACAGGCTGATTAAAATTGGGGATATTGTAGATCCGCACCTCGGCCGGTTTGCCCGATTTTTCTGGGATAAACACTGCCACCGAGGGGTTCAATCCTGGACTCAAACGGAAGTTCTGGAATGTGGCGCCCAGGTCCTGCAAGCGGAATTTGTAAGATGGCTTTTTGATATCCAAATTGGCGCCCAATTCGTAGAAATGGATCTCTCTATTGTTGAAATTTTTTGCCATCACGGTACCGTCCTGCGTGAACTGCGGTTGCCATCCACCTTGCTGTTTATTTGACCATTGCGTGAGAATTGCTTGTTGTTCAACGTCATAAACAAGCACATTCTCCAGCCACACGCCGCTCTCCTTATTGAGCAAAATCGGCTTGGTCCAGAGCGTCAAATAACGCCCATTAGGCGAGAAAATCATGTCGAAAGTCTCCTTGACCTCGATACGAGCGGCCACCTGGTCATTGCTAGCACCATCTTTTGTCGAAACTACGGTCACGTGTGTAGGCTGCGTGTATGCAAAAAACTCGCCGTTGGCACTATATTGGGCACAACGCACTTCGAGCGTGGGTTTGGGAAATGTGGAGATTTCCTCGAAATCTTGAAACAAGTCGATAGACTTGGGTTGACGGCCTGTAGTGGTTAGTACTTTGTGATAAAATGAGATTGATGGGTTGGGAACGAGGCGATTCTTTTTGACGTAGGGGACTATTTGATGAAAGAAGAGAAACTTCGCTTTTTTTTTGCCAATATTTGGGTTTGCTGTAACGAAAATATGTTCATCTTTAGGTGCTGATAGTCTCGTATACATGAAATCAATGTACGCGTGACGAAACAGCTAGATTATTTGCATTTTCAGCGGGGCTTCTATCCCGATTTTGCATTGAAATCTCTTCGTCACACCCCGTATAGTAAGTACATACAGAAAAACTGCGTGTTTTTCGACATATCTGTTGTTTGTCTATCTCAAAAAGATGGGTTTGTAAGTAATGAAGCAGCTATCTCGATGAAAATTTTTGGGGGCGCGGCCACACAGTACAATTTTTTTTTTCCTTTGGCCTTTTTGCCTTTTCTCGGCCGCGATTTTGCGGTGAACGGTTTTAACCCCGAGACTGCGTTTTTATCACGATCTTTCGGATATAGGAATGAAGAGAGAGGGCAATTTCATTTCTACAAAATAATGATGGGTATTACGCTTAAGTCATGGGAATTATCTTTAAATTCTTTGAATTAAAAAAAAAAAAAAGAAGAAGAATAGGTCCTGTCGCAGCTGAATGCATGTCACCAGTGTTTAGACCAAGGGTCGTGGGTGTGTGATGATGAATGAACTAGCACACTTCTTCTGATTATCGAACTCTCATCAAATGTATTTATTCATTTGCAGGTGTATTCCCGAAATTGGGGAATTTCATTGATTTCACGTAACAGAGAAGAAATATTCCAAGACAGATTACCTCTGTAAAACGCTTTGCTCTAATTTAAAGTCCACATCTGTGGGAACGACTCTCCAAGCGTAAACTCTACATCTAACCCAAACGAAGGTGACTAGAAAAAATTATAAATTAAGTAAATGCATATGTATTTTTTTTCTTTCGAGATTTTTTAACCTCATGACCCATATTAGTATTTCTACTTTTTCTTTATCGATTAAGGGCTGGGCATATCTAAATGCTCTCCGGCCGCGGAGTGGCCTGCCCTCCACGCCTGTTCAAACCATTCCCGGGGATCTCCACCTGCAAGACCTTGCTCCACCAACAAACCCATCTGATAAAATGCTTCTGGGTATGCAAACTCTTTGCATGCCCGCTCACACCATTCCACAGCTCTCTCTGGATCAGCGTAAGGTATATACTTACTTACACCATCAGTGCCCTTGAACAACCAGCGAGACAAACCAAGCATGGCCTCCGGATGGCGCTTATACTTTAATGGCGAGGACGAGGCCTTGATGTACCATTGAACTGATTTTTTCGGGTTGAATCCACGGTTTAACTCGCCATCCTCGTAAATGCGACCAAGGCGGACTTGGGCTTGTACGCACGAAAGCTTGGCCGATTTATTGTAGTAGGATAAACTCTTTGAGTAAATGACTGGTGCCATTTCCAATGATGCTTGAACGAATTCATCCTCTGCAGTCAAGTCTCCCGGGTAAATACCTTCGTATATTTTACCCAACTGGAACTGGGCCAAACCAACGACTTCTTCCAACTCATCACGATCAGTACCACTAAGCTGCACATCGGCAGATTCCATATCGATATCGGCCAATTTTTTGAAATAGGAGAAAAACCGAGTCAGGCGTTGTTTTGGCACAAGTAACTGAATCAACGCGACTTTGTAGATTGCCCGATTATATCCCATTTTGGCAGACTCGGTGTAATTTTGCACTGCCAAGTCAAATTTGTCTTCCTCTTGCTGCAACTCGTAAAGCTCACCTAGTTCGTAATAGGCACGGAAGTGACCTGGATTATTATCCAAACACTC
>JAJMKX010000373.1:0-15064 GCA_030569435.1 Metschnikowia koreensis | reverse complement strand
CACAACGATATAACGATACTTCGTTCAAATCGTTAATGGCGATGCGCTTCCAGTGCACCCGTACACCGCGACCCCAGCCTCAAGCATTGGTCCCAAACCTGCCTAGAGGCCTTTAGTCAGCACTTTTAAACCTGGCGTATTTCCACAAACCTCCAAATTTCCATCTGAAAAAAAGGCTCATGTCGAAACTGGAAGCTCCGGCAGCCCGCAAAAATCCATTTGCGCCGCGCAAAACCACCACAGTCCAGCGTGACAAGGACGAGGTATATCCGCACCGGAAAGGCCTAAATCGGCCGCAATTTATAGGTGATTCGCCACTAGATCTCTTGTTTCAGCGATTGGAGACCGATTTGAGTGAAAGTTTAGAAACCGTCACTGTCGAAAGTCTAGGTCACGTGCTTTTCCCGGGAAAAATTGATGCGTTACACGCTGAAGAGCTTAGGTACATGGTGGTAGAACGGCTTTTACAGGACCTTCTTTTGATCCAGCAGTATTCGATCGAGGCGCTGGCCCGGGCCCCACAAAAAGACTTGATTTCAATTTCGCTTCATGATATCAAGACTTTTGGGAAGTTGGTCAATTTGATTATCTTGCTAGGCGTGTATCCAGCCACCGCTACTTTTGGCATAGGTGTGCCAATAGAAAAACGTCGTCTCAATGATTTTGGCCGCCCGCTGTATAAGGCATTGAAGGTTGTGCCTATCCCACCAAAGAAAGATGCGGAGAGTCTAAGTGAAAAATTTAGAGTGCATAGCCGTCTTTTAACGCTTCTTTACCAGAATCTCAAACGCGTGTTTTCCGTCGATTCCGATGTACGCAATCTTCTCATGAAGGGGTCCGGATACTCGGACTTTTTGGTGGTTGCAGCATCGCTCATCACAGTTCCAGCATTTGCCGCTGAACTGCGCCAGAAATTTGCTGCTGAGTATGATGAAATCACCAAAATAGCCACCACTTATGAACTTTACCAGGATTATCTGGTGCTTATATCCACACCTTCGCCCGGGTTTTTCAAAGCTTTTATTATGGAAAAGCTCCAGCTTCTACCGCTGTGTGCCGTAAAAGGTGACGGAGTGCTCACATTGATTGAATTTGTATTGGGATTGAGAGATAACGATGAAATCAACGTGGAAAAATTCGACCATGTGGCCAGCGTATTGCTTCTGAAACCAAAGCAAATCGCGTCAGCCGTTTATTTCAAATCGATCTGCACGCAATTCTACGATCTTCTTGTCAATATTAATCGGCCCACAATCGCCACATGTGTGGGCCATGTGGTGGAGAAATTATGGGTGAAAAATCCTCGGATCATCTCCGACTTTCTTCTTTCTCGTGTATGGACAAATTTTAACCCGGCCATAGACTCGGAAAAGGCCGTGCTTGTTAACGAAAGAGACCTTAATAATAACTTGAATGTGCTCTTATCGTTAACCAATAGAGGTCTCCCCTCGGACTTATTGGAGGCCGTGTTTGCGCCTATTCTTGTCCCGTTCTGGCTGTACTACTGTTTTTTGCGGAAAAGCAAGAAGCCGTTTGAAGTGGCGCAAAACATTTTGGTCAGTTTTTTCACGCAGATCGGCGTAACCCAAAATAAAGCATGCACTTTACTCGATAATATTTGCCAGAATCTTGTTGCTGAAATGGAATGGAAATTTCGTTTGGGCGCTAATGGCCTAGTGGAAATTTATAGCGGCGATTCTAGTGCATTCACACAAAAAGACCCAGAGCAACGCGTGCTTCTGTTCATGGGCATGTTGGATAATAATTGTGAGGCATTGCTTGTGCTTGTGGAACAGCTTGATGAAGAGCTCACGAAAAACTTGTTTGTGCTGTTGCTTTCAAAATGGATCGAGGGCCAGAAAAACCCGGTCCTGGAAACTGTTGATGAAAATCCGTTCCTTAGACTTGTGGACATGCGTCTTTTGGAAAGTATAGGTACCAAGTTTAAGGATCGCTTGGCCCAAACACCGTTCGATATCTTGCAGTTAGTATATAAAGTGCTTGGCCAAGGAGGATCTGGGAAATCGACAAGTGTACCGCCAGGTATTGTTTCATGTGGAAGCGCAGATTCCGATGATGAAGAAGATTCCGATGATGAAGACGAAGAGGCATCGTCACAAGAAGTTATTACTGTGGTGCTAGAACTTCTTTCGGCGATTATCTCTGAAACACAGCCTGCAGAACTCGACGAGAAATGCCGCCAAATCCTTATTCAAATTCGCAAGTCACTTGTTCAAAATTACCCTGCGCTTAAGACGGGACAAAGTCTTGCGTCGCGTATTGGTCTTATCTTGGAGGAAGAAAGTGCCCCTGACTCTGAATTGGAACTTGAAAAACGCGCTTTTACGCGGGCCATCACCAACCTAAATGACCCTTTAGTGCCGATTCGAGCACATGGCCTATATCTTTTGCGGCAGCTCGTGGAACAGAAAAGCGCGGTGATTTCTGTGGATTTTGCCGTGAATCTTCACCTCGTTCAGCTCAGGGATCTGGACCCGTTTATTTACCTTAATGCCATCAAAGGTTTGGATAGTTTGCTTGGTCTTGACCAAAAACTGGTGTTGCCCGTGCTCACAAATATATACACGGCACAGGGAAATGAACAAGACACGGCAAATCAAGAAAACCTCGAAGACCCTGATTTGGACGAGAAATTGCGCGTTGGAGAAGTGCTTTTGCGGTTTGTTCAAGCACAAGACATGGCGTTTTCAGGCGAAATGGCCAGTCTTGTATGTGAAGCAGCACTCAAACTCATTCGCAGACCAGCAAATGATGCAAATAAGGCAGATGACCGTTTACGGATGTCTGCAATGTCGATTCTTGGCACGTGCTGTAATACGAATATTTTGGGAATGATGGCGAATATCGGAAATGCCATTGATTGTGCCATTGGCGTATTGCAATTGGAAACAGAAAAGGATCTTGCCATCATGAGGCGCTCGGCCATTGTACTTATCCATGATTTAATAAGTGGAACCTCAAAGTCGGAACACGTGCCTTTTCCCAGAAACTATATGGAAAAGGTGTTGACTGTTCTTCGATATGTTCAAGGAAACGATCTGGATTTGTTGGTCCGCGAACAAGCAGCTTCTGTTTTGCAATATATAGATGAGTTGGTTCAAGCAGCTATTGCCGCTGAGGAGAATTAAGAATCTACAATTCTAGCAGTTTTTCTTTAATTACATTTATTATTTGCGCCACTAATCAACGATGTGATGATCGGGCAATTTCTTTTATAGAATACATAACTTCGTTTAGTCAACCTCCTCCATGGCAGACTCGACAGATGGCTCCTCGGTGGCAGCGTCAGCGCCAACCTCGGCCTCAACCTCCTCCTCTTCCTCGATGTTCAAACCCAAGGAAATCAATCTGTTAATTCTACCAGCGAAAGAAGATGGTTCCTCCAAGGTGAAACCAGAGGTAAGCAAGGCAGTCTCGTACAACAAGGTGGTCAAGTCCTTGACGGTCTTGTCCTCGGCACCATCGGCGTCAACCTTCTTTCTCAACTCCTTGATGATAGAGGACTTAGGAGAGATCTCGAAAGTCTTCTTGGAGGACATGTAAGAGGACATGGTGGTGTCTCTCAAGGCCTGGGCCTTCATGATTCTCTCCATGTTGGCGGACCAGCCGAATTGACCGGTTCTGATGGCAGCAGGAGCGTCAACCAACTTGTGGGAGACAACAACCTTCTCGACTTGGTCACCCAAGATCTCCTTCAAGGCCTTGGTCAATGGCTCGAACTCAGCAACCTCCTTCTCTCTTTGAGCCTTCTCCTCCTCGGTCTCCTCCAACTCGAAGTCCTTGGTGATGTCCACCAACTTCTTGTCCTCGAACTCCTTCAATTGAGTCATGGCGTACTCGTCAATTGGCTCAACCAAGAACAACACCTCGAACTTCTTGGCCTTCAAGGCGTCCAAGAATGGGGAGTTCTCGACAGCCTTGATGGACTCACCGGTGATGTAGTAGATGTTCTTTTGGTGCTCTGGCATTCTGGTGACGTAGTCAGACAAAGAAGTGTACTCCTCAGTAGACTTGGTGGAGTAGTATCTCAACAACTTGGCCAAGGCGTTTCTGTTTTGTTGGTCCTCGTGGATACCCAACTTGATGTTCTTGGAGAAAGCAGTGTAGAACTTCTCGAATTGCTCGGAGTCCTCGGCGATCTCGTTGAAGGTCTCAATCAACTTCTTGACAATGTTCTTTCTGATAACCTTCATGATCTTGTTTTGTTGCAACATCTCTCTGGACAAGTTCAATGGCAAGTCCTCAGAGTCCACAACACCCTTAACGAAAGACAACCACTCTGGGATCAACTCCTCGGCCTCGTCAGTGATAAAGACACGGCGGACGTACAACTTGATGTTGTTCTTCTTCTTCTTGGACTCGAAAGCGTCGAATGGGGCTCTCTTAGGCACAAACAAGATGGCCTTGAACTCCAATTGACCCTCAACGGAGAAGTGCTTGACGGCCAATGGGTCCTCCCAGTCGTTGGAGAAAGACTTGTAGAAAGCATTGTACTCCTCTTGGGTGACGTCAGAAGGAGCTCTGGTCCACAAAGGCTTGGTCTTGTTCAACTCCTCAATCTCAGTGACGTTCTCCTTGACCTTCTTGGTCTCCTCCTTCTTCTCGCCTTCGTCCTCAACCTCTTCCAACTTAGGCTTCTTGTCATCACCCTCTTCAGAAGTCTCCTCCTTCTCAGCAGGAACGTCCTTCTCGACCTCCTTGGTGACAAGCAACTCGATTGGGTAGGAGACAAACTCAGAGTGTCTCTTGACAACCTCCTTGATTCTCTTCTCCTCCAAGTACTCCAATTGGTCCTCCTTCAAGAACAATCTGAGCACAGTACCACGAGTAATTCTCTCGTTGGTCTCGTCCAAAGTGACGGTAAACTTACCACCGGCGTTGGACTCCCAGACGTATTGCTCGTCGTCGTTGTGCTTAGAGATGACCTGGACGTGGTCGGCAACCAAGAAAAGAGAGTAGAAACCAACACCAAATTGACCAATCATCGAGACGTCAGCACCTGCAGACAAGGCCTCCATGAACGCCTTTGTACCGGACTTGGCGATCGTACCCAAGTTGTTGATCAAGTCGGCCTTGGTCATACCAATACCGGAATCTCTGATTTCCAAAACCTTACCTTCTGGCTTAGGCGTGAGTCTAATGAACAATTTAGGCTCGCTCTCCAACTTGGAAGGGTCGGCCAAAGCCTCGTATCTGATTTTGTCCAAAGCATCAGAAGCGTTGGAAATCAACTCTCTCAAGAAAATCTCCTTGTTCGAGTAGACGGTGTTGATGATCAAGGACATCAACTGAGAAATCTCAGCGGTAAATTCGTGTGTTTCAACCTTTTCAGCCATTTTGCAATAAGATGATTTTTGTTTAGTAGAAAAATTTCTTTGATCTCCCTCCCCACGGAATTTCACGCAGGTTATATACGCGCACCGCGAGCCCTCTGTGAAAAAAATGGAGAAGTTTCCACGGGCTTCTTTTGCGCCGCGCACGACTTACTCTTGAATCCACGCCACAGCACATGCATCTGTTGGAACACGGAGGAACAATTTTGCGGTAAAAATAAAAACCGTTGAGATAAGAATTTTATAGCCATTTCATTTTAGAAACCCAACTTTTTTTTAATTTTTTTTGGTCATGCAAGACTCACGAAGTATTTTTTTTTATCAGCGACTAGAATCGTATAATATCGTTAATATCGTTAAATGGAATAATTCTTTTGATGACGAGGAGGTCTAATTTCGTTGTTTCTATACTTCCAGATCCAGAGTCCAGGCACATACTATGAGACCAGTTGTGGCATTAACCACATATGTAGAGCCGCACGGAAACTCTACACGTCTCAAATATTTTCTGAATTTGTCCCCATGTTTCCTCAGTCAATTAATATAAAGCGAATATTTCTTTCAATCACAATCCCCTTTTCTTATTCCAAGTTTGTCTTTCACTCATCAACAACAGGTTTGAGACCGGATTTGGCGGGCGTGGCCCAGGGCTTATTTATCCCATAAATATACGATAAAAAGAAAAAAGTAATGAGCAGTGCATTAACTTTCGCCTGGACAGCTTTTCGGGCAGTGGTCAATATTGTATCCATGTAAACGATTTTCGTCGAGCCCCATAAGGCAGCCGCCCACATCCCCACACCCTGTAGATTCTTATGTTCACTCATTATGGTCCAAAATTTACTAAGCAAAGACTTACTGTTCCAGTTATCAAGACGCAACTGTTCCGCTTTGTAAGGGTCTTTAGACATGCGAATCAGATTGCGGAATTCCACCGACCGATTATCTGCAAAAACAGCAGCCATACTTACGGCAGACAATGTGTACGTTATAGGCTTGATTGAGGGACCGTAATTCTGGTAGGCAATTGGTTTTCTTTTTTTTATACTGTTTAAGAGGACAGCTGCTAAACCTAATCCATAAATTGCTCCTTTGGCACCCGCTCGAAATACGGCTTGTCCGTGTGGTAAATTTTCGTCTTCATCATGAATCGTCATTTAATTTTTTCTTAGTGAGTGTTTTTGAGATCGTTAAGAGGCGCCCAGCTTGGCAATTGAAGAGTTGATTGAATTTTTGTTATCGTCAATAGCTATTGGTAAATACACGCAAGATTTACGATATCGCTAGTATAAAAATATCCTTTAAGTGATTTCCTTTGGAAAAAAGCGGGAAAAAAAGCGTTTTTATAATTATCTGACAACGATATTTTATTTTCTAGGACATCGACTGGGCGCAAATCTCGCGTCCGTTTTTGCCACTTTGTTATTGATATCACGGCACAGGACGCGCATCTAGAATGTATTTGAACTAGAATAATTAAAGATTACAGTGCCTGCAATCTTGCAAGATGGGAATAAACCATATCTCCAAAATCATCACATCGGTTTAGAAACTTTTTAAAAGTCACTGAAACACCTCTCATGAAAAAAATTTCTAATCACATTGATGTAATTTCCTTCCCTTATTATTTAAAAATGGTTGCGAAACTCCTAAACGATCATAGACTAGCAAGTGTTTATATGGCGTTCGATTAATCCACGCAACTTTGAAGGCCGAATCTTTTCTTGCTTTTTTTTTTCTTTCTTTTAGAACAGAATTAATTAATATTTAAATGCAGACCTTGCTTCATGCGGATACGTGTACATGCAAGAGGCAAGATATATTTATACAAGGAAAGGTTATTGGCTAATGCTCAAAGACCCAGTATTCAAGAATTGAAGAACAAGAAAACTACTTCTATCAGAAACACAGCTTTTGAAAATTAATCACACTTCTAGTTTGACGAAAACCAGCGTTTTTTTGTTTTTTTTCTACTTCTGATGATATATGCCATAGAGTGTACAAAACTCCTTACTGAGGTCCAAAGCACACTTCATTGGACCATTGAATTCCGCTTGACTTCCAGTTTCCCAATACTGCTTTTCTTCCAATGCCTGAAGTATACCTTTAACGTGAATTCGTTCAACAGTAAGATCGGCCACCGACATATAAAGACTCATGGTATCACTTTCGAAGTCCCAGAATTCAATGCCATTAGGAAGTATTGCATTCACACTTTGGCAGACCGATTCATCGGGATTCCAAGGTAAACCTTTTACCCCAAAATCCATTGATGACGAAATGTGAGTCAAATTCCACTTCTGGCCGTCTCGTGCTAGCACAATAAGATTTGGTCTGTCGAAATGGTGACCACAACCACATTCAGTCAAATGGGCTCTTGCAAATCCCACAAAGATTTCCTGATTGTTATTTTTGGTTTGCAATACACTGATTAATGGTGTTCCTCCACGGAGAGCACCAATAGATTTTTGTCCTTCGCCCTTGACAATGTGGCATTCACCATTTGTTGTCCATAAGTCACACCTGATGATTTTCAACGGGTCGAGCAGTGTGATAAGAAATATTTCTTCCTGGAATTCCCGTGCTCCGCTCACAAATGGAATCCAGTTTTTCTCTACTTCTTTCTTTTTCTCCCCCTTTATTGTGAGCTGCTTGGTGAGCGAAAACCATTGTTTCTTTGTCTTGTCATTATCGGCTCCATTTATCTGTTTTCCCTTTTGAATCTGAAACGGGTAACTCATAAATATCGACCGAAACCCTAAGTTCTGTCTTCTCTGTTTCTGTTTCTCTTTCTCTCCCTCCTTACTTTTCTCTTCGGTATTTTCTCTATGGAAGGAATTGAATACTACAATGGGCTCCTCGTGCCCATTTCTGCTTTCTACAAGCATCATTCGAGGATCTTCTGCACCCCAAAGATTGCCCTCTTTTTCCAAAGTAAATGGGATAGGGAGAATCCGAGGAAATCTGTACAGATGAAACCCTTGGCCGCTTATATGAAAACCAGGTCCATTTTCCTCATAATTGCTAGGGAATACCAAACGAACATCCAATTCTTGCCAATTTTGATCGAAGACTTGTGCTAAAGGCAAGCTGACTTTCGGCGTATTCCGATCACTGGTTTCGGTTAAGACTAAACGAGATACTACGAAATGCACATTATAGTCCTTGAGCCAAACAGAAGTCCCTGAAAACCGGAACCAGTGGTTTTCAATATTCTCTTCGGCCATGTATTTTTCGAGCGTCTTGCGGAGATGCCGGTTGTAAGAATCGCCGTGATTATTTGCCTCTTCAAGAAAAATCTCAAAAGTTTTACTAAGATTAAGTGGAACACTTTCACTATCATCCACAGAAAAGTGTATTTTTGGCTTGCTGATACAGTCTTCATCATCAAAGGGTCCATATAAATAAGCATTATATTTCTTGAATTTGCCGCCCTTCTCCGGTGGGAATTCCAAAACTTCCGATTCTTCAAGTTGTAACCGGGGCCAATGTTCACCCGAAGTTCCTTTCAAATGGTTTTGAAGAATATACCTCGGAAACCGGAAACCCAAAGGAAGAAGCACCTTGCCATTTTTGGAAGGTGGCTGTATCAAAGTTGGACCGGGAAATTTCTCCTCTTGTGCTACCCATATTTGCTTTTCCAAAAACCTATTTTCTTCATGGAGAATTAGAAAAGTGAAAGCTGCACAGAAAAATAAGCTGAGCCCAACAGATATTCTCCGTCTAGTGGCAAAACTTTTTGAAAGAATCATTAGAAAGAAATTCTTGGAAGGTGAAAGATTTTAAACTAGAATTCAGTAATTAGACCCGATGAAAGATTTGGGGGATCCCTGAAAATATTTGAAACGTGGCTATATAAGAGCTTAGCCCAAAAAGTGTAATGTGCACCTCAGGTGGGTCCATACACATTTACACATGAAAAATTTGAGGTCTTTGAATATTGACTTGTTTTTTTTTTTGTTTCTCTTGTATTGAAAGCGGCTGATAAATTCTCGACAACCGTCGTCAATTCTCCATACGATATGGTTGGATTTGACATGGAAAAGGAGACTTTTCAAAAGTCAGTATTGTTTACACTTTTGGTAAATTCAATCGCAGATTTCGAATCAAGGATTCTTTCATATTTAATGCAATGGTTTGATCCATCTACAAATTTGCGAAAACGCCGGGAAATATTCAAAACCGTGTTTTAATTAAAAGAATTTATTGGCTAGTTCCGTTACAAAGTCAATGTTCCTCCATCTCAAATTAATGATCTATAACGATAAATCTATAGGGATTACTTTTTTGCATTTCAAACCGATTTGATGAAAATCTAAAACAAAAGAAGGCAGCCGCTATTATTTCCCCCTATCTACTGCCTTTCTCCAGTGACTCTTCAAGCGCAAATACCACAAAATATCACATACCTGGCTCTTTCAGAAAAACAAAACTAATCACTGTTCGACCTCCTTTTTTGGAAAGTGTTGGAACCGTTCGGGAAGAACGATTTTACGGTTAACAGAATCAAAAGGCCCCTCCGTCAGACCCACGGGTTCAGCTCCATTATCAGGAAGTATGGAGCTTTCTCTATAGAGGAAAACCATCATGGTGAACGCGGCACACGCTAATAAACCGAGGATGAGGAAATATCTGTGTGTAGTATTGGTAGTACTGGGGAACATTTTGAAGATTTTGGATGATCAATTTCAAGAAATTGGCCTGTTTTATGACCTAAGTATCGGTGTGGTATGTGGGTGGCATGCAGGTAAGTGGGAGGTGATCTTATGAAACACAAGTGTTGTGGCGCACACAGATAAGATGGACACCGCTCTAATAATTTCGAAAATGGATCTTATCGTGGCCCTTTAACGATAGAGCCGTTATGATAGTTTATTTGTGAAACTTTTCTCCCGACACGACACCTTTGATAACAAAACCATTGTGTGGCTGGAAATTCAGTAAACTTTCTTCCTACACTTGGTGAATTGTGAAACTGAGGCTTGACAAAGTTGCAGCCGAAATCAATATCCTGGCTGGATCTCTTTAAGGAAGTAAAAAAGAGCCTTCTAACATTAATACCGATCTGGAAAAATTCAAACTCATTCCTTTTTCGGTCCTCTCCCATTTTAGCAAGAAGCGTCGTTTTTTTCAAAGTGGCTGCGAAATCCCCGCAACCCGTTTTCATGCAGTCACTTCGCGTGGTAGCTTACGGGCAACTTTGGGGCTCCTCGATGTGTATGGGCTCACACATGAAGAATCTTCAAATATTTCAATTCTACAATCTGAAACTTTGCAATGATATGGTAACTTTTGTTTTTCCTGAATATCTCCGAAAAATGGGCTGTAATTCCTAGCGAGAACACCCCTTGAAAAAGAAACTTTTGGAAGCTCAAAGTCAATAAGCGAGTAGAGATTCAACTCAAAAATTGTGGTCTCATCAAGAAAAAGTGGCAATAAGCGAATCCAAGAAATCTCCTCACATTTGCGTGCCATTGAAATTTTATCCATACACATCATTGACTATCAGATTCGAACCATTTCTAGTAATTGTACTGTTTTAGCACACAAGTAATCGAGGCACTAGATAATAATCTCCTCAGTTTCTATACCACAATCAATGCATCTGCGTCTTACCATACGATCGTTCCCCTTCACTGCAAGTGGCGCCAGCCAGTCGTGTGTATGGCGATCGTCCAAGCCCTGGCCATTTCTTAGTTTTCTCGTATATTCCTCGGCACGGGTCTTTTTCCTCATTTCCTTCATTTTATCCTGGTACCGCTTATCTCTACGGTCCAAACGGGCCTTTTCACGCCGTTCCCACTCAGCATCCAAACCTTCGGCAGACCCCCACTTTTTCCATGCGTACTCTTCAATCTGAAACCGAAGAAATAATTGCATACGCAGAAACCCATGTGGATTGGGTTTTTCGATACGCCGCAAAAGCAGTGTGTCCTTTAGTTCGGGCTCGGTAAGCAAATAATCTTCCCGGCACTCTGTCTTGGTCAAAAGTGCATATTTCTCCGGTTTATCCTTTATGCATCGGCGACACACCCGCACACCGAAATTCGTGTGTAAGTTTGCGTCGATTTCAAGCGACTCACACTCGAAACAGCGCGGCGCAGTGGATAGGTCTAGTGGGGGTGCCAACTCCTTCACCAAAAGATCCTGTTTTTGTTTTTCCTTCCATTCCTGTAAACTCTGGGGTTCTTCTTCGGGGCCTTTTAGTCCATATTTCTCGGTTTCGTCCAAGAACCCTCCTCGGCTATCCTTCATGGTTGAGAAATCGTACTCTATATAATCTTTTTTCTGGATCAGCGGCGGGTTATATTCCGGCTTAAATCGCTTGCGATCTTGTTCAGTAACTACAGCCACAGGTCCCGTATTTGCCGAAGCGTCTCGAAGCGTTTTTTGTTTTTCCTTTTGGATTTGTAATGCCCGTTCCCTGTTTTTGGCGATCTTTTCTCGTTGCTCTAGTGTGAGTTCCACCCGCGGTAGTTCTGGGATCCGTTTGAATTCTGAGGTTTGAGCAGTATTTGTGGTTAGATTAGGTGTTTTTGCATTGCTAGAAGAGCCCGGATTTTGGCTCTGTGCAGATACTGCAGCACCTAGCGTACCCGCCTTGCGTTGCTGAAGCCTTTCAAGGGCTTTTCTGCGGTTTTCCTCCTGCAAAAAGTGTTAGTAAATTGTGGAACAAGCAGAATTTAGGAAATGGTGGCGAAAGTGGTTCATGTATTTGATCGAAAGTCGGGTAACGTGTGTGTGTGTGTGTGAAAAAAAAAAGCACGAGGATAAATTAAGCTCATTTTTGCAAAACTTTACATACAATACGCCGTCTCTGTTCGTCCGTAAGCCCGGCCATTGCTGGTTGGTTAAAGAATTATGTGACTTTTGTATGAAATCAAATGAGATGCTGCATTGTGGGGCAAGATGGGACATGTCACGTGACCGCAAGTAAAGTGATTTCTCCAAAGGTTTTGAATAAACACCACCCTTTTTATTCAGCCTTTGTGATATTATTCAAGGGAGAAACCGATCAAATCAGAAAAGGTACCTATAATTCAATCACGTGTTTACCTTCAGTCTACACTCTACAGTCAAACAAATTAAACAAGCAAGTATATTCCAGAGATTTCGCAACCGTGCGGAAAACCTCCAAACGTGGGCATGGCCTCGCTCCACCACCCAAACACGTCTCTCCCATATATAAACCGAAACCCTGAAAACCGTAACAATCATAAGCATTTTGCACACCCTCAGTTTTTTTTTTTCTCACCTTAGAAGAGATGAAAGAAAAAAAAAACGAGGGGTAACAAAATTTAAAGTATCAACATATTGATGCTGCTAGTTACGTCAGTCTTGCTTGTTCAAAATCTTGTTGGCCCATTGCGGCAACACAAACGAGGCCTCGTGGACCTTCGAGTTGTAGTAGCGCAAGTGCTCGTCCTCAAACTCCTCGGAGAATTTGCGCAAAGGCTTTCTCACCTCGGCATTAGCGTCCTTGGAACACACCATAAATCCAATTGTACCAGAAGGGTAGGTGGGGATCGAAGTGTAGGCGTATTCAGCAACAGGGAAGATCTGCTTGCAGTCCTGCTTCAACTTGGAGATAATGTCCATGTGCAACCAGATGGACTCGGCCTGAGTGGTAATCACACCTTTTTCAGTCAAGGCACCTTTCAACAACTCGAAGTAAGGTTTTTGGAAAAGCGACTCGGCTGGTCCCTCCGGGTCGGAGGAGTCGGTAATGATCACGTCAAACGTGTTCTGGAAATCGGCCAAGAACTTGAATCCATCGCCAATATGAACCTTGGTTCTAGGGTTCTTGTAGGATTCGGCCATGTCGGGCAAAAACTGCTTCGACACCTCGATGACATCCTCATCAATGTCACACAACCACGCCTCCTCGATCGACTCGTGTTTCAAGATCTCACGCAAAACACCACCGTCACCACCACCAATCACCAATGCCTTTTTAGGGTTAGGGTGAGAGTTCAAGGCCAAGTGGGTAATCATTTCTTGGTACGAGTACTCGTCACGCTCGGTGGCCTGGATACAGTTGTCCAACACCAACACATTGCCCCAGTTGGTCGACTTGAAAACCAAGACATCCTGGTACTTGGATTTCTTCGAGTACAACACTTTTTCCACCTTCAACGACATGGCCGAGCCGGGCCACATGGTGTCGGAGATTTCGGCAAACCAGCCGTCCTTGATAGCAGGGTGAGTCAATTCTTGAGCCATTGTAGAGAATTTACGTGTAGAGAAACGAGAGAGAAAAGAAAAAAATCTCATGAAAATTTTCATGGGACGAGATTGAGCTATTTATTAGGATTTTTTTTTTTCCAAGACTGCAAATTACGTCGACGCACTTATCTGGGCACTGCAATCTCGCAGCAGAAAATAAAGAGCAATATACGGGAAATCAGTGGGAAGAATAATCTGGTGAATAAATTAGGCACTTATTTAAGTTTTTTCAATTCTTAAGAATATTCTTATAATGAATAAAACGACATTTATTCTATAGTCTACTACTATTCCAGTGTCGACAAAGTTGCGCCCACGGGGTTAGTCATAGTTATGAGTGCGTGCGTATATGCCGGATCCTGGGGACAGTTGCGGCTGGATTCGGAAGGTCGAGGCGCAGGATGTTCCACCTCGTTCTCTGGTTTAGATTAAACTCGTAGTTGTCAAAACAAAAGTAAAGAAATTTACCTACGACTTGTAAGTAACTGTTTTATGGTATGAAAATCAAGAAGTGAGCAAATATCCAGCGGCCGCTTTGTTTTGGCTTTCAAAACAGTGTTTCGCACAGTGGTTATGGAACAATATGAAGCTCGAGGACATCGACCTTTTGATTCATTTATGACTTTTCAGCAGACAGATAGTCATATTTTCTATTCTTTCATAAACTTATACGGCCAAATTTCTCAATGTTCTTTTTATTAAACTCACACACTCAAATGTGCAAATAAATATTCTTCCCCATATACGAACAATGCCCAGGGGAGGCCCGCAGATGCAGTACCGTGGAAAGCCTATCGCTACAATCAGCCTTAAAATATTTTCTTCACTACCAACACCTGCCACCACATCGGGAAAATCATGGGTGCTCGGTGGAGGCAGGCCATGAAGGCCGTGGAAAAAGATACTCAGACGCTTTTCTTCGAGCCGCGGCGGGACCCGGACGAGAAAACGCGGATCCTAGTACGGGTGTCGTATAATAAAGAAGACGATGTTCAGCGATACTTTCGATGGACATTTCTCACGCCACAAGACCGCATTGAGCGCTGGCTGAAGCAGGCTGAATCCAAGGGCAAGTACAAGTATACGAGCGAAGTCTCTGTCATTTTGGGCCAGCCGCGCGTGCCTCCACGCAAACATTCACAATTGTGCTGGGACGAGCACGAAGAGGCGATCCAAACACAGCTATTGTTCTGGCAGGAGTGGATTTTCAACCTCAAAGTGAGTGAGGCGTGTGGTGATGCAACTTCTCTGAGTAAAACGAGCAAGCCCGAGTCTCTTGAGCCGTTTTTCGCCGAGTTGGAGCTTGAACGAGATGTCACTGCTCAAGAGTACATGGATATGGTCCAATACCGCGACAATATGCCTGTTCATGATGAATACAACATGGCCTGTGATATACTTAAGGCCCGTGACTATTGTCACGTGTGCTGCACGGTGGCACATCTGTTTGCTGCATGTAAAACCCGTGGCTGTACTGTTTGTGG
>JAJMKX010000372.1:0-15203 GCA_030569435.1 Metschnikowia koreensis | reverse complement strand
CCCTCACCTTTAATCTCCGATAATATACGTTCGTAGTACTGGGGGTTTCCCTTGGGCTTCAACAACTTATCATCGAGCTTGTAGTAGTTTTTGTACTTGTCGTTGACCAAATCACGCAAAGAAATATACTGGAGTTTCAAGTCCTGCTCCGAAATTTGCTCCACGAGTTCGGGTTTCTGGAACCGCTCGAGCTGCAAATCCTTGAAGGATGCATAATGCTTGATTCTGTCCTTTGGAAGCGTTTTTAAAAGTGACACGATTTTTTCTGCGAGCTGGGTTTTGTTGGACATTTGTGGCGAATCTGTGTTTTCTAAAGGTCATAGGGTTTTTTCAATGCAGTTAAGCTTGATGGGGAACCGGGCTATATGCAGTATGAAACATATGGGTGAAGATTTCGAAGATAAGTTTCTGGATCCTGTACTGGCTGATTTAGGGAATTGGAAAATAAAAAAAGAGTCAGATTATTTACATAATAGTAATTTTTCATTCTCAATCAATATGAGCTTTCTGTTTTCGGTTGTTCTATTAGCGTATAACCTAGTGAGCGTGCGCCATGCTCATTACAGAAATGAACTTGTAGAAGCACCGGTAATTTCCGGAGTAAAGAACCAATTTACTCAAACAAAGAAGTATATGCTATGCTAATAGGAAATTTTAATTGAAATGACAAAAGACAAATGATCAGAATAAAAAAAAGAAGAAAAAAACAAAAAAAAAAAAACTACCTATCTATCAGTTTCAGGGCCCGCCGGGGCCCACGAGTCTGCCTCGTCCAAAAATAAATCACGTGACCTATCAAGTCTCGGCCTCACCAGTTCCGGCAAATTAACTGGAAATTATACTCTTTTTAATTCCCGGAATTTTGCACTACAAGTCCGAAGAAAAACCACTTCCTGAAACCATGACCAAGCCAACGCCTAGACTTATTTTTGTTCGCCACGGGCAGACCGAGTGGTCCAAATCCGGCCAGTACACGTCGATCACCGACTTGGAACTCACGAAATTTGGCGTTTCTCAAATGAGAAACACCGGGAAACAATTGATTGGAAACACGCCGTTCCAGATGATCCAGCCCAAAAACCTCAAGTTGATCATTACTTCGCCCCGTACAAGAGCCAAGCAAACTGCTGGCTTGTTGCTTGAAGGATTAGATGATGAAACCAAGGCCACAATTCCAGTAAGTGAAGATAACGATTTGAGAGAGTGGGAGTACGGTGATTATGAGGGCCTCACCACGCCGCAAATTCTTGAATTGCGTAAACTGAGAGGGCTTGACCAGGACGGCATCCGTTGGACGATTTTCCAGAAAGGTTGTGAAAACGGTGAAGACCATCTTCAGGTGACGGCCAGAATCGACCGTTTGATTGCCAGAATCCGGGCTGTTCACGCCAAAGCCATCGAGGACGGAGTTGCCTGTGACGTTCTTATTGTGGCACATGGCCATATTCTCAGATGTTTTGCTGCCAGATGGGTGGGCAGACCTCTTAATGTCAATCCCGACATGGTCTTGGATGCAGGAGGAGTGGGTGTTTTGAGTTACCAGCACTGCAACATCGAGGAGCCTGCGTTCTACTTGTCTGGAGCCTTTACGGTGCCTGTGGATCAAGAGGAGGAGCAGCAATAGATGTGGTTTTATTAGAACTAATTGACTTACTAGGCTGACAGAGTAAGCGGCCGTTTAGAATACAGCGAGAGTACTTTAAAAATATTGGGTGTAGTATAAATTAACGAACTTTTGCATTTTATTTTTATTTTTTTTTCATATCTCAATTTTCTAATTTTGTTAAAATCGACGGTCACACTTTCCTTCATCGAAGAAATGCCTTGTCATGATGCGGCGCCGCACCATCCACCACCACCTTTCGGAGATCTGACAATGTACTCCGGAGTCTAACGCACGTGCGCGATCTGTTCACGTGTATTGAGGCAACGAGTTTGTTTACCATTGTTGGTAATAGAGAAGAAAAAAAAACATCAACCAAAAAATGATATTGATATTACTTTATAAAAATCATTTTTACGTAGTTTCTAAACTTGTTGTCTAATTTCCAAAATAGGCTGAAACAAGCGCACTCGGCATGGGGACAGTCGGGCAGCCGACATAGCACGGCGTGCTCCAGTTTCCCCGCGCTTTACATTAGCGTGCCAAGTTTCTTTTTTCTATTTCGATCCGGCGTTTTTCCGTCACCGCACTTCACCTGTTGCAGCCAAGCAAACCGGTTTCTTTCGAATATCCACAACTTTCCTTTATTGTTGTTGGCGAGTTCACTACTGCTTATCATTTCGCTTTTCCATATAAATCATTCATTTCCCCTATTTTTCCATCCATCCATCCACCCATTCTTTTTTTTTAGATTTTTCTTTCTTTCTGATTCCTGAATATGCCCTCTCTTACCAATCGCAAACCGTTGGCCGTGCCTGTTTGGCTCGACTGTGATCCGGGAAATGACGATGCTTTTGCCATATTGCTTGCTGCTTTCCACCCCAATTTCCATTTATTGGGAATCTCCACTGTACACGGGAATGTGGCGTTGCCCAAAACAACCCGAAATGCGTTGGCGTTGCTTGAAGCCATGCGGTTTTCTCAAGATGAAATCAAGGTTTTCCCTGGTGAGGCTTATCCACTAGAAGTAGAGCCTCTTCATGCAACAGCCATTCATGGCGAATACGGTATAGGCGGCACTTCATTGCCTGAAACCCCGGGTCTACATGCAAATACTGAGAAGTCATATCTCGAGGCGTTACATGAAGCGATTCTCGAAAACGAAGGGGAAATCTGTATTGTGTGTACTGGGGCACTTACAAACTTGGCTCGGTTGATCGAACTTTTCCCGCAAGATGCATGCAAAATTAGGCTTGTTTCAATCATGGGAGGTGCATTTAACTGTGGAAATATTGCACCAAATGTGGAGTTCAATATTCGAACCGATCCTCATGCGGCAAGACGTGTTTTTGAAACCCCAGGTTTAGCAAACAAAATCCTTCTTGCACCACTTAACCTAACACACACAGCACTTGCAACTCCAGCTATTCGCTCGGCCATTTATAATTCCAGTGGGGCAAATAATTCGCCGTTGCGTTTAATGTTCACACAAATTTTGACGTTCTATAATAACGCGTATGTGAACAAGTATGGCCATACGAAAGGCCCACCGATTCATGACCCGCTAGCACTTTTTCTTATTTTGCCAAAACTAGCAGCCGAAAACCCCGAGTTTGCAGATTACGCCAATGCTTGTGATTTCCATTACCTTCAAAGAAAATTGCATGTATCCACTGAAGGAGAAGATTTGGGCCGCACAACTTTTCAGAATTCAGATCTAGATCCTTTGCGTGTGGAAAAAGGGGGAGTTTATGTGGGCCAAAGCGTGAATGTGCCGTTTTTTTGGAAACATGTCCTTTCAGCATTAGAAATAGCAGACGAGCATGTGAACAGGGTCGATCTGGGATCGGCATGATTCACTAACTCTCATTCAGAAAAAAAAAAAAAATAGACTTATAGACTTTAGAATTATAACACATGACTATTAATTAAACTATTTTACAGTATATCGTCAATCGTTCGTTTGTTGCTTGATGCGTATTGCAATTCAGCTTTCTTGTTCATTAATTTGTTCAACTTTCTCGCTTGAAGCCTGGACCTGGCCCTTAATCTTTTCGATAATCGGCATACCGATAAGGCCAATACAGTTCAGGGCCCAGATCACGTCAAGGTGATTATATTCAGCGAGTTCAATAACCTCCAAGTTTGTGGACTGCGAGTAAAAATGACGTTCATAGTGTTTCATATGAGTAGCAAATCTAAGTCCATCCACCAAATAATCTTCTCCTCCAACAAAAACCATCATCGGCACGATATTCTTCTTTTCAGTGGTGGTGAACCATTCGGATTTATATGGGAAAAGCGTTTTGCTATCCTTTTCGTGGTCTTCATCAACTTCTCCCAAATTTTTCTCGAGATCTTGAGCAGAAGCAGAAACAGGAGCAGGGGAATTTTCATCGCGTGTATTGAGCGGCGTGAAATCAGCAGTTGTGCCCTCTTTGTACGCCTTTTTAGGCTGGAGTTGGTTCAGAAATCCTTCCTCCACAGAATACGAAAGCCACCACGACATCAATTTTGCAGACACAAGACTGGCATTGAAAAGAAACTGCACGTGGATCACTTTCTTGTGGTTGTAACAATTTCTGATATTCCACCCAAAAAGATACTTGAAGATTTGGTACGAGAGAATACTGAAAAGGCGAGTTGTGCCGATCAAATTGCGGAGCTGGGTTAACATTGCCAAAAAACAGCAGTTGCCAAAAATGCACTTGTACATGCGAGGAGACTTGCTATGAATGAATTTGATAAACCTCCGTTCATGAAACAATTTCCCGGGGAAAGCTGCTGGTGCCAATGCAAAAAAATGTTCGATTTTCGCATGGTATTCTTGAAGCTCTTGGTTTCGAAGCAACAAAAGCGTTTGCGTACATCCTTGTGAGTGGCCCACTAAGAAAACTTTACTGTGATTTGGCTTATGCAGCAAAACATTATCGATAATACAGGGCAAATCGTAATATGCAAGGTGACGCACGTCCCAGTCCCAGAAATGCTCGTTGTGCATTAGATTCCCCTTTAAACTCAGGTGGTTGGGCTTAAATCCACACCGATTGTTCCCCATCCACACGTCGTATCCTTGCTGTAAGAAAAAATACGGAAGCGAGTTTTTGCCGGGGGCCAAGTACGCCCCCGAACACAGCAAAAGTCCATGTTGTAAAAGAATTGGTGGTTTGGCGTCTCGCTCACTGGTACTAATTTTGGGATCTATCAACCGGTGCAACACAAGATTATATCCATCCTTAGTAGTGATCGTATGTTCTTCTAAATCCAAATCCAAAAGCTGGGCGTAGTAACGCAAGTCTCGCGTGAGCTTGAGTTTATCCAAATTTGGGTATGGTTCCACTGGAGTATAGTTCGGCACGGCATTATCCGGCCGAGGTTTATTGGCCTTTTCTCTGCCACTGAAAAGATCTCGGATATGATAGATATTGGACCCAAGAGACACCGACGTGATAAAGAGAAATGAGCCGATGGCCGAACTCAACACGATGAAAAACGTGATGAATGGGCCGTGGAGATCTGTTCTCTTCGTCGGGTTCAAAATCGACATCTCGTGGGAAGCGAAATGAGTTCAAGAAGATTTGAAAAAGAAAGATAAAAAAAGAGCAGACCCTCAAAACACAATCAAAATAAACTCAAACAGTCAAAAAGTGCCAGCGAAATTCCGTTCAGTAAAAAGAAATACTCCGGAACAATTGCATGTCCGACCTTCCGGGTTCCCGCGCGGTGCAGGCCTAGATGCCTCAGATCTGCGTTTAGGATTTCTGCACGTGGATTTGTTTGTTTACATCCGCGCGCGCGCCCCCACTCCCTCGGCTTGTAGCCTGTTTTTGTCTTCTGTATGGAAAGGAATATAAAAAATGATCTAATTTTTTTTTTGATTGTTTGAATTAGAGTGATACCTTCGATAAAAAATTCTGATATATTTTTGTTCAAAAATACCAGCATATAGGTAGACATTCTTTAAAACTTTTTTCGCGCCCTTTTGTGAGTTTTGGGGCTTTTTTGAGGGTGGAAGGCTCGTCAAGAAATTTTTTTAGTGGAAATTAAGTGTTAAGTTAAACTCAATTGGAATTATATAACGGTAAAGCCGTTTGTTTCGAACATATAGAACGACTTCGTGGCCAAGTTGGCTAAGGCGTAAGACTGTTAATCTTAAGATCGTGAGTTCGACCCTCACCGAGGTCGTCTATTTTTTTAAATTTTCATAGCTCATGTTTTTTTTTTTTTTTTTTCTGGATCTAGTTCATTGGAGTATTTTTTTCATCATCGTCATAAATAAAATTACAAGTCATATAATGTGAATTTAGTGTATTTTGGCTGTCTATTTAGAGTCATCAAGATCTTTAAAAATGTTGAGACTCTGTTCGTCACCGTAGTCATTGTTAATTTCATCTCTTGCCCCAGGGTAAATTTCCGGAAATGCTTTAGAATAGCTGAAAAATTTCCAAGAGCGGTCAGGCCAATTTACATCGATGACAGGCTGACCTTTACTTTTAAGTTCTACCGCAACCCTCTCATTTTCTGCCCAAACACGTAACACATTTTGGCCCATGAGCATCGAGATTTGTTCGTCAGTGGCATCTGATTGGCTCATCACAGCTTTGATTAAATCGGGGTATTTTGATACATCCTCCAAACCTTCTGGGCCTTCAGGAATGCCATCGAAATCCGACCCTAACCCTACGTGTTGCCATCCAATCAATTTAACAATGTAGAGAATATGGTCTACTGCGTCTTGAAGCGTGGCTTTGCCATCATCGCGGCTACTGATAAAGTCCGGGTAGAAATTGATGCAAACAACTCCATTATTTTCCTTTACTTTCAAAAGTATATCGTCGGGAACATTTCGAGGATGTTTGCAAAGAGAATATGCCGAGGAGTGAGAGTAAATCACAGGAGATAACGTGGTTTGCAAAGCATCCTTCATGGTCTGAAAACTCACATGTGATAAATCAACCATCATGCCTAAACGATTCATTTCTAGAATACACTTTTTCCCATACTCACTCAAGCCTTTATCTGGAAGTCCGCCACTGACTGAAGATGCAGCAGTTGCAAATGGATTATCACAATTATGAGTCAAGGTCACATATCTGCAACCCAAATCAAAATATTGGCGCAAAACTGCAAGTGATGCATCCACCTGATGTAAACCTTCAACACCCATGGTGACAGCCAATTTCCCCGATTCCTGAAAAGCTTCAATTGCTTCTGCACTACTGCCGACATACTGGAGATCATCAGGGTACATCTGGGCCAATCTGCGCACGAAATCAATCTGCTCGATTGTATCTCTCACGACCGATGTTGGCTTATTAAAGTCCTGGTATAAGGGGTCTGGGTCCTTACATTCTATAAAACAACTGAAAAACTGAATACCAACTTTTCCTTTGACGAGTTTTGCAAGATCAGTATGACAAGTGAGACCCGATTTGAAAGTAAATTTCGAGTTTCCTTCGACCTCATAATGGAGCTGTTCCCGTACAAGATACGGGAAATCGTTATGCGTATCAACAATTGGGGTTTTAGCAGCCAACTCCTCGAATCTTTCTGCGATTGTCATGTTTGTGATACTAGGCTGAACAGAAAAGGTTTAGAGAAAAAAAAAAGAAACAAGAAAAACAAGAAAAAAGATGGAATAGAGAAAGAAGAAAAGAATTTAATCGTTACGATTTTAAGAAGCTTTCAACGTGCAACGGAATTTCGGATTTGATAACGAGAAAGTTGCCCGATCAGGCACTCTAGCGCGCTACCGCACGCGTCGTTAGGGTAACATAAGCCGCGAGGCTTAAAATTAGCGGAATCAACTTCCCGATCTTGCAGATATGACGCACGGGTAAAGATAAGCATTTTAAGAGTTTTTAATTCAAAGTTTGCCTCGTTTACATAATGTTGAGGTGTGTGAATTCAAAGGCTTGATAAACGCTCGGGGACAAACAAAAATGTCCTTGAAAGAGCAGATCCAGATCACAAATGAATCGCTTGCGATTCGTCATAAGTTCGACCCTAAAACAGGTATAAAGCGAGGATTCAAAACCCGGCATATTTCAATGATGGCTCTAGCAGGAATTATAGGTCCCGGTGTTTTCATTGGAATGGGTTCTGCTTTAAGTACAGGTGGCCCCGTGGGACTTATTGCTGGATTTGCCATAGTGGGTATTCTTGTCATGATAATGATGCTCTGCATTGGCGAATTAAATAGTGTTTTTGATTTCAATTTCAATGCACATGCCTCCAAATGGGTGGATCCGGCATTTGGTGCGTCAATGGGGTGGTTTTATGTGTTTTTGTGGATTTGCAATATCATTGCAGAATATGTTTCTGTGATTGCAGTACTCTCATATTACAGCTCGAAAGTGCCACTTTATGGATATTTTTTGATCCTTTGGCCAATTTTCTCTCTCTATCAGATGTTTGGAGTCGATGTTTTTGGCGAGGTGGAATATATTTTGTCATTCATCAAGATTCTCTTCATTTCCGGCTTTTATTTGTTCAGTATCATTTATGCGTCTGGAGGTATCAAAGATCATAAACCGGAAAACTTTTTCAAAGATAAACCGTTGGCTGGCGGCTTCAAAGGAATTGCGAACTCGTTTGTATATGCTGGCGTATTTTATACGGGGATTGAAAGTCTCTCAGTGACTTTTAGTGAACTGAAAAACGTGAAAGCAGCAGTGAAAAGTGCCGTGAGACAGGCAGCCTTTAGAATTTTCTATGTTTACTTTGGAATTTCAATTGCTTACGGCATTAGTGTTGCTTATGATGACCCTCTGTTAACTTCTGGCAGTAAAACAATGCGGTCGCCAATGTCAATTGCATTGATAAATGCCGGATGGAAAAATGCGGGTTATTTTGTCACTACAATCGTGTTTATCACCGCCATTTCTTCGATTAATAGTGCCGTTTATTTTGCAGCTCGTTCTTTGAAAAGACTTGCCGATGACGGCATGGCTCCCACGGTTTTTTGCAAAGTTACGAAACAAGGTGTACCTTGGGTTGCAACGCAGGCAGTCCACATTTTTGGATTTCTTGCCTTGTTATCTATCACAAGCGGCTCCAAGGTTGCTTATGGATATATAGTGAACTTAGGCGGTGTTTGTGCGTTTATTGTTTGGACAGGAATCGTTTACACTCAATATCGATTCCGAAAGGGCTGGATAAAACAAGGAAGATTGCTTGAAGATTTGCCTTATAAGGTCCCCTTCTTTCCTTACATCAACTATGTTGGAATAATTTTGGGTATAGTTTTGGTGTTGGTGCAAGGATGGCTGGTTTTTAAGCCTTTTGTGGCGGGCGATTTTGTTGATTACTATATCATGCTTCCTCTATTTTTTGTAAGCTGGGCGGCTTTCAAGTTTGGGTTGAGAAGCAAGTGGGTCCCATACCTTATGATGGATTTTGAAACAGACAGAAACGAAACAGATGGTGTTGTGGATGACCCGAGTGACAAGTCTATAACCCCTGTTGAGGAAACTTGGATAAAGAAAATTTGGAATAGCTTTTAAATACGGCGAGTTTTGCTTTTATCAAATACCAGATTTGGTTAATATACGCTTGAATCTAGTAGATTACGACTTTGATTTAGCTTATTCAAGAAAAGAAAGTTTAGGCATGAAGCGGGAGAGAAAAAGAAGTATCAGTCCATCTTTCCACTATGTCCTTTAGAAAGCTGATACTTTTGAAAAATAATTTGCTTAAAAGACTTGCCTGTTTTTGGACTGATACTTCTAAAAAAGCTCAGTTTGAGTAAAGCTTTACCAATTTAGCTTTCTATGCAATTAATCATTTTTTTTCATTGAAATTTTGCTTGTTGCAAGAAAAAACCAAAGCTGTCTGTCGGCAAGTTGAAACCAGTATGTCCCGCACTCGGGCAAAAACCCGGATCAGTGCACCATTTTGGCGCGTTGGTTCTAACCTTTCTCTGGGCGTGCCGCAAGTACCCGCTTACTAAGAGCAAGTGGCTCGGGTGCGAACCTGGGCCCCGCTTGTTCGGGCCAGTTTAATTCTGGCCCAGCGCGGGTGGGAAATTCGGTGGTTCTCTCCATCCCTCCCTAGAATCCTTCCGGGGGTTTAGGGCGAAAACTTTGCTCCTGAGAGCTTCCTGGGCGTAGAAATTTTACGCCGGGCGTCGCCATCAGAAAAATCAGCACTTTTGGGTGCATGGGAGGCGACGCGGATGGTTGGCTTCCTCATGTGAGGGGAGGCTGTTGAGTGCAATTTGCGGCCTTTGGCACCCGATACCGATCATTGCCTGGAGTCAGGTTTCTCTTCTTCTTTTTTTTTTTTGCCTAGACTTTTTAGAACTTTTCTATTGTTTACCGAAACTTTTTTTTCTCGATTTTTTTGATTATTATTATTTCTTTTCTAAAGTCTTTAATCTCATTTTCCTGTTAAAACCTAAAGCTGGAAAAAAAGATAAAGGTCTATTTAGAGCAGCCCTATTAATTGCAGGACTATACGCGGCCCAAGCATTTTTTGAATGGCGTGGAGACTGGAGGTGGGCACGTGACACCCACCTAAACATCGAAACCTCAGCAACTTCTTCTTTATTGCTTGTTCTTTGTTATCTTGTAGCGCCATGATTATCGCCAGCATCCGGCGGATTTTCACGTCGTTTCGGACCGAGGAAGAGGAGAAGGCATATTCACGTAGCGCGTTTTTCAATCTCCTTGGGTTTTTGGGCAGCTGTGTGATTTTCTCGTTTGTAGCGCAGAAACTTTCTCGGCAACCGCAGCTGCTTTTATAGTGTACCATTATTGATATACGGAGGGAGTGAAAGAGAAAGCGAGAGAGAGATAAGGTATACAATGTTTTTTTTTTCTTTTCTTTTTTTAAGAATTGGATTTGGAGTTTCGAGCAAATATATACAATAATAAACACCACCACTCGATCTATGTTAAGTTAATGTACAGGGGGAGGGGGAAAAAGAGGATGAAAATAGAACCAAGCAGCTAGTCCCTCAATAAAAGCTCCTTGGCCATTTCGTATGCGGTCCACGAGATTGCGGTAGAAGGCACATTAAAGATGATTCTGGGTTTCAATCCACGCAGAAATGCGCCGAGCCCACCTTGTTTGTATAAGGTCTTGGCAGCGCTAACAAAGCCATTCACGGTACGCAAATGCTCGTTTGTAGACACGCCTCTTGTTTGTAACGCTGTTTTGATGCAGTCCAATGGATTGGTTAAGGCGGCAGCAATTCCACCGGCAATTCCTCCGCTGACACAGTGGTAGTACGGGTTGTAGGTGTTGGCCGGGTTCAAAATCGACAGCGAGTACTCGTAAAAGCCGAAATTCAATGCTGCAAATGGAATGTTGGTGAACAATGTGGTGGGGTACGAGATGAAAAACGCACTGGCGCCCTCCTGGCGGTAAATGGACGCGGCGGTTTGCCAGAGACGAGTGCTGGAGGCCGCTTTACCGTCACTCACCTGCATTCTTTGTTTCAAAACGTCAAATGGCGTCATCAAGGCGTCCGACGCGATGGTGGCAGAAATACCCGCCCCCGATGCAATTAACGGGTGACTTTCGTCGGTGACCCAGCCTTTTGCCGCCGTTCCACTTGCACCTGCCTGCAGCGGCAGTTTGGCCGCAAAACGATTCACCAAAAACGTCTTCAGCGCCTCAAAGGTGGAAAAATACACGGCATGTGCCGGTCCAGCACCTAATACGACGGACGAAACGCCTCTCCATAAAGCACGGGCGCCTTCACTGGACGCCACACGGGAAATCGACGAGATCACCAGCATGTTTGTCGGCTGGCCCAGCGCAAACATCTGCATCCGGGTTTTCACAGAATCTATAGGGTACATCACTGTATGTTCCATAATTCCGGCAAGAGCACCGGCAGAAAGATGGGCAAATATACTGGCGTCATCCGGAAGCGCCTCGTAGTCGACTTCAACGGGTTCGGGCCCAAGCGGATGGGGTTTTTCGGCCATAATGTGTGAAAAGTATGTGAGTCTTGTGAGATTTTTTTTTTTTTTAAAGTGCACTGAAATGCCAGATTTTGTGTGCCCAAGTCAAAAAAAAAAAATAAGAAAATTAATGAAGGGCGGGGTAAACCTTTTGTATTTTTTTTTTTCTTTCTTGGTTATTGATTATTTCAAGCCCACAGGTATCAACGATTGAACGTGTTGGCGGGTAATGTGTATGCAAAAAGATGAAAAAAAAGAGGAGAAACGAAACAATCGGTATTCAATTTTTTTTTTTTCAAATGGAAGAAATGCTAGCTATCGGTTGCGAAGTATGGGAAAAGCGGGCCGGGGTTTAAAATGCTGCGAAGGCCGAGAGATGTGCACGACAAGCAAACAGGAACCGAAAAGATGGGGGAACTTTTTTTTTTTTATCTTTTAGATAAGAATTGAAGTAAAAACAAACAAACAAACAAATAAAGAAAAAGTAGAAATTGAATCGAACTTTCGAAGCAATTATATACACTAACGCTGGAGATGAGTCAGTGATGAGGCTGCCAGGGTCTGTGCTTACACAGCGAATGATGAATAATTGTCGTCGTTTTTTTTTTTTTTTTTTTTTCTTTTTTTCTTTGCGTCGTTTTGCTACACGCAAATTATCAGGCCCGAGCGCCGTGCACGGCCCACCAACTATTGGCCCCAGTACAAGGACCCAAATTCAAACAAAATTGAAAAAATAAGAATATAGGAATAAGTGTAAAAACCAGATATTCTTCAAACTATCTGAACTTCCCTCATAAGATCAGTGTTATTACAATTGAAAAATTTCCGCTTGTTCAGACCCGCAAACTCTGGGCCGGCGAGGCGCGGCACTGATGGTGCGCAATCTTTTAATCTGAGAAATCTACGCGTGCTCCAGACCCCGTTGTCTTAATAATCAAGGCCCAGAGCACACTCTTATTATTACAGATTCTCACGTTGCGACGTGACAGCAATCCGCCGCATAGAAGAATAATTTGCATGAACAGCAAAACTGCACCTTTTAGAAAAACAAACTGATGATATGGAATGTTATATTATTAATATCATGTGCCTCTTTTCACGTACCTTTTTTTTTTTTTTTTTTGCTTTTCTTCGCCTGCATTCCCCCGCATGCACTGTTCCCACTTAGCAAAAGCCGAGACACGGGTTTCCAGTTTCGTGCAACAAATCAACGAATCAACAAAACCCGAAAGGCCCATTTCCACGTAATCTAACCACAGCGGTAAAAACAGCATTGATGCAGTTCCGACACGGCTTCAAGGCTGTTTAACGCTGCATACAGATCATCTTTCTTCTCGGTTTTACTGTGCATTGATTGTTGTTTTTAATTAGAGGGATATGTATTGTGTAGTCTATAAGAAGCCTACTGCTTCAATTTTTAGTTTTACCGGCTTTTACCGGCTTTTGACGTCTTTTCCCACTTTGCTTCTTCTCCTCTGATTTATTGCTGCACCAACACTGCGTGCTTGAAGTCAACACTGGATTGTTCTGGCACAATGGTCAACATCTTGCCCGTAGTCAAGTAGGTCTTCACGTTTTTCACGACGAAATTCTCCAAGTTCGCAAATGCCTGGTGCGTGTGAGTACCCATGTGAGGCAACGAGACGACGTTAGGCAAATTGTAGAGCTCGGGCGAAACGGAAGGTTCGTGTTCGAAAACATCCGAGCCAAAGGCGCCAACGTGACCCTCCTGCAACGATTTAGTGATTGCTGCTTCATCAATAACTGCACCCCTGGCAGTGTTGATGATGACGACACCCTTCTTCATCTTAGCAAGCACTTCGGCATTGATCAAATGGCGAGTTTTGGCGTTCAATGGCACACTCAACATGATGACATCGGCAGTAGCCACCAAATCATCAAACGAAACGTACTCGGAATCCTTTTCCAATTCAGGACTTAATCTCGACCGGTTATAGTAGACCACTTTCTCAAAACCAAAAGGCTGCAAACGGTCACGAATGGCACGGCCAATTCCACCCATACCAATGATTCCCACAACTTTCCCTTCGGGGTCCAAGCCAACACCAGCACCTGCACATTTGTCCTTGGGCCATTGGCCTTGCACCAATAAGTTGTGGCCGTGCTGGAAATTACGCATGGCAGCCAAAGTCAAATAGACGGCCGTCAAAGCAGTTGGTGCCTCGACAGGGTCGGTGATGTTAGAAACCTGGATATTCTTATCGGTGAATGGCTGAACATCGATTTGGTCATATCCAGCTCCACAGTGAGAAATGCTTCTCACGGATTCCGGCAATTGAGCAGCCAATTCGGCATCAAAACGGCCTGTGGTTTCGATGGATTGGAAAGTTCTAGTAATACTGGTAATATCAGCATATTTAGTCTTCAAGTCCTCGAAAAATTGCTCTCTCGTTTGCGACTCGCAATCCACAACTTCGGCGATTTCGCTTAATTCGGCCCATTTGGGGGCAGACAGCTCCCACGAGCCGAGTCTAAGAACCTTGGGTTTGGATTGTGCCATTGTATGTAAATGATATATTTCTGAGCTGTTTTGGAAAACTTTAGAGTTAAATTTGGTTAAATTAGTATGGTTAGAACGGGCGAGCATGCTGCTCTTTATACGCGAGCTCATTAATAGTTGGCGCTCCCCCACGCGAATGCTCCCCCACGTTGTCCACGCCGCATCCCCCACTTTTTGACATTTGTTTCCCCCCACATTTACTTTAACCCCAACACAGAGCCCCGAGCGAATAGTGGCTTTGATATAATCACAATGGAATTTTAAATATGTTCTTGATTTTTTTTTTAATTTACTAAGTATGTGCTCTGAATTTTGTTTTTCTTCGGGTGAAGTCTTGGATGCGCTTAGACTGCCGTCGCGGACCCTCAAACCTAATCGGGAATTGTTACCCGAGATAAGAAGTCTGAGTTGACCGAGTCATAAACTTATGTTTAGATTTGATGAATACAGTAATAAAATACAGTAATAAAGTACAGATATTAATACAATTATGCAGTATCAATAGTAATATCTACCATTAATAATATATTTTACTGAAGATATGGGGGCTACGCATCATCCGAGTTTGCAATAATGTTTACTTGTGTCTAATCACCTAAAATTGTACTTAAATGACAAGCTGCGAGCCACGGTACTTGAGGCCGTCACTAAATTTACCGCTAGAAACAACAGCGGCAGAAACTTGTCTCTCTGGGAATCCTTCAAAGCTCTTGGCGTAGGTGGCCACAGAGTGAGCAATCAACTTTGTGTTAATCACCCAGGCCTCATAGTCTGGGTTGGACAAGTCGTCACAAAGTTGATGGTAACAAGGGTCAAACCATTTACCGGCCTCACCACCAAAACTTTCCTGGCCCTTTTTCGTCTTGACACCCTCGGCACCAGTAGCAATGCCTCCTGCAGGAATTCCAGCATCAATAAAACCCACATAGTCTGATCTACCGTCAAATGGAACCATTGTGTAGTTCAAACCCTGGGACTTGTACCAGTCAATGTAAAGATCCTTCAAATCGCCCGATCCATTGGGGTGGTCCTTGTTGTTAGCGTCGTAAACTTGGTACTCGTAGTTTGGCGATGCCATCATGTCGTAATCCATGAAAAGACGCAACTTTGAGTTTTCCTCAGGCAGAAGCGAGTTGGCATAAGCATACGAACCCAAAAGGCCTTC